>VYZV01009328.1:25967-46528 GCA_013401275.1 Pandion haliaetus | reverse complement strand
CTTCTATGTGATGGTTCTTTGTGTTTTCAGTAAGGAGTACCTTACTTGACAATAATGCTGATGCTGCCCAATTCCCCTTTCCAGTGTGTTCTTTACTCCAACCTCATACCATGCTTCAGTGCTTAACTATGGAACAGTGTCAACATTAGGTTTTATCAATAACGCTTCAGTCAGGTGGCTGGCAAAGGGGGGTTAAGTATTTCTAGAGCTATTTTCTCTGAAGGCATTTCTGTATTTATGATATTTCGTTCACAGTTGGAAGGTTCAGAACTGTGAAAACTAAAGTCTTTTTTTAATTGGACGGTTGAGGTTCTACAAAATAAAGGTGTAACTAGTTTCAGTTTATTCATCCTACACCTCTGTCAAGCTTGTTCATAGTACTTAAAATTTTCTAGACGTCTGCCCTATGAGATACATACACATATATGTGCACACCCTATAATTTATAAGGAATTATCCTAATAAATACTTTAGGAATAAAATGGGTTTTTTAAATTATTTAAGACAGTGAAAGCTTTACTACGATAATTCATTATAACTTTAGAAGACTAGAGAGCTACTGCTTTTAACATCTACCATTTGCTTTTTTATCCAGCTTCATGAAATTAGATAAATTTGAAAATAGTGCTCTCCTGCTCTTTTCAGAGTACTATATTCAACAAAATTGCTTTAGTAGAGGGTACTATTAGTACAGAGCAATGTTTCTGTTGAATGATAGAGTTGCATAACTTGCAGAGGACCCTTAGTCAGCATTTATAGCTATTTCTATTAGAGAAAACAAGTAATTAAATAAAGGATAGAGAAGGTCAGAATGTCAGTTACTACAGGTAAATAGTTAGACTTATCCCACCCCCCTCTTTTTTTTTCCTTAAAATTGTCTGCATGTTAAAAGCAGCATATCTATTCATAGCATAGCTCCTGAGCTGACCTGCAAGGCCATTCACTGCTTTCCTGTGTTCTGGTGTTGTAAGGTAGAGATTAGCCCCATGACAGTGGCAGAACTGAAGGACATCTAGAAATAGGCTGTAGTGACCCTATTATAACTGTTTTGATCCCTTAACTGTTGCGTTCTACCTAGTGGCTTACTACTGGTTTATCCTAGATTGTGAGTACTGTGATTCAGGTGCTATTCCTTTCTATGTGTTTTCACTGTATCTAGCACTCTCTGGCTAATGCTAGAAGGCTGGTGTTTATAATGCCAAGATTTAGGAGATTTTATTTCTGTTTCAGCTGTCATGATGTTCCTTTGATTTTGGCAAATCTCTGGACCTCTTTCTGCATCAGACCCCTCTGTAAAAACCAAGAGTAATCAGTCCTTCTTCTACTCATGGCTTGTATTTAAATGTTTCCAAGAAGAGTTTGGAAGTCCAGTAGTACAATACTATTATAGTGTACAAGGATTAGTATGGAGAAGTGGAGCATTGCAAAAGGTGTAAAATGGAGTTCCATTTTTAAAGTGACTTGTTTTATTCGTGTAAGAAAACAGCAAAAGGAAAGAGAATCTTATGCTTATGATGTCTTTAGGTCATGTTTTCTAAGTGAATTTAAGAAGAATCAATGTAGTATGTGATCAAAACTGTCTTTGGTAGTGGAAAAGCAAGTCTTATTTCTCTTACGTGTATTTGTACAAAAAAGTATGTGTTTCTGTAGTAATAGCTCAGAGGAGTGTCACTTATGATATACAGTGCAAATTAACCTAACTGACTGGCCACTGTTACATTCATCTGGGACTAATCAGAGCTTATAATCCATTTTATCTGGTATTCTCATACTTTTGTTGCTAAGCAGCTAAAGCCATTATGCAGATATTGCTATATGGGTGTAATCAGTTTAACACAAGTTTGCATTGCCTTTTATTACTGATTAGTGTCAAATTAGAACTTTTTAGGGCCCAAATCTGTTCATTATTATCCCTGCTTCCGTGGATTTGTACATGTGTGAGACAAAAGACTAAATTAGCCCCTGTATTTTTAGCTACTTCAGTGCTAAAATATTTTAATACAATTTAAATATAAAATTATTGACAAAGGTTTCCTAATGGTAAGTGTTAACTGTGGTAAAAAGGTGGAATAAAATGGTAAGTAAGCACAGAGCAATGTTATTTATACTGTTTATATTACAGTACCTTTTTATATACATGTATACATTATATGCAAACTTAATTTTAATATTTTATTTTAACTGTATTATTATATATGCATATACCCAGAATATGTGCAATAGTAGCTATTTTTTAATTCTCAGCTAGTTTCTACAGGCAGTTCATATCGTAAGAAATGAAAATGGACTGACATTGACTCATTCTTCTGAATATTTCCTGAAGCACTAGAAGTTAGAGTGGTATCTGGTGATGTTTCATATATCATACAGTCAAGAAGTCATGTAAATACATGAAATTTTGGCAGAATAAGGTTTTTCAGAAATTTGGGTACTGTGTATGTTAAATTTAGATTTCCTGTTGACTGCTACACAATATGAGTGCATTGACCACGATCATTGTATTGTCTAAAAGTAGACACTGTGGTCAAGAATAGTTGGAACGGTGAAGCTGATGATTAAATACTGTAATCATTGTCTCTCACACACACAAGCCCCTGTTTCCAGCATGATGACCCGGTTTTGGGAAACTTGCTATTATGCTGCTCAGTTATTGCTAGCTGCTCTTGAAGGATTATTAAGGCCTGGTTAGCTCACTGAAGATTCATTGTTCACATTAGTCCTTTTAGTGTTAAACTTCAAGTCAGGCTATCAGTGCAGCCAGGCTCATCAAGGGCCTGTAGGAGAAATTACTCCTCCAGCATCAATCAGAAGAGTCTAAATGCTTCTCTTTCACACAGGAAAGACTTTTATTTTGTGATACAGCACCCAAACTGAACAGGACTCTTTTACACCCTCTCAAAGCTAGGGCTTGTTCCTAGTTTGCATGTATACAAGTGAGTGCTGCAGCTGCAGCTCCATGGATTGCTTAGCTGTAACCAACTGAGGCCTCAACAACCCCGGGAATAGTCCCGAGTCAGCATCTGTGGCCAGAAATAACTGCCATCATGAAATAGGTGAGGGCAAGCTGGAGATTGTACTGATTTTATTTACCTTGGTGCTCATGTCTGCATATTAGGGTTTTAGAGTTAACTATGCCAGTAGTTCACTGTGTTAAAAACGTCTTAGTGTAGCCAAGCATAAAATTCAACTTCAGGGTTTTAGTTCTGATGTGACTATGTGCAGACAGGAGGTTTTTAGGATAACTGGTAGAGCTAAGGGCCTTTTAGGTACTGTTCTCATATCTCTTGGACATGGTAGCTGGAAGTACATTTGCACACTTTTCCTCTTGGGAAAAATGTGTTTCTCCAGTTGAGGCATGTTTGAGGGGAGGAATTTTCAGAGTATCTACCAAATGCTTTGCCAGTAACTTTCCTGGCAAGTCTGTCTGTCTTGTATACTGTGCTTTAGCAGAGATCAGAGGAGACAGGAATATTGTCATCCAAACAGGGCAAAGGGGGTAGCACACTTTGAACAGAACTTAGTGGGTCCAGAAACTGTCTTTATAAGCTTTGCACTGTGGCTGTGTTAACATCATGCCAGTTGGTTCTTCATCTGGCATTCTTAATCCGACAACTTTTGTGGGAATTGAGTACTGTTCCTCATCCAGCAGGATAATTGAACAATGCTGCTTTAAATGAAAACCTACAGGTTAAGTCTGGATTGTGGCCTTTCATTTAGCTCCGTCTTGGGAGAGAGGGACGGGAAGGTTAAGGGTAATCCGCCTTGTGGCAAGCAGCTGTTGGAAGAAATGTGCCTGACTGGTTTGTAGCAGGATCTGTTACCCTGCAGCCATGTGCTGTGACCCTCATTTCTGTCCTTCCTCTGCACCTAGGTCTCGAGACCATCCTCACACCTGGTGTAGGATCCCCCATTTGGACAGAAGAGACCTGAGTACATGACCTACATGAAACCCCTGGTCCTTTGTCCTAGCAGCCTTTGTGTTTTTTCTTGTGTTTTATAGCCCTCAAGCACTATTCACAATTTGCCTCTTAAGGGGTTAAATATAAAAATTAATTTGTAGAAATAAAACCTATCTTTAAAATAAGTGGAAGGGTAATGCTCACATGGGTAGCTATCAGGATACCTCGTTTATGGTAGTTAACTGTTTTTAAAGCTATTTAAAGAAAGCCTGGTTTACCCAAGTGATTGCAGGAAAACATTTAATACTGTGTTTGTTAAGTGTTATTCTTACAAGTAAACAACTAACACACCCCAAAGGAAGAGTCAGGAAGAAGGAAGCTGCATATAAAATTTGATTCTTCTGCAGCTTCTTTTCTAAACGCAGGAAATTATTTTCTTTGGAATTCATTTGGGCACTTTAACAGAACTTTTTTTTTCTTTTTTAGTAACAACAGTAAGCTTGGTAAATGATACTTGTACATGAGAGAATTTCACCATGGGAAAGAAGTGGAATTTACAAAACATTTGGGTTTGCATCTTCAGTAAATTTTCATTGCTTTTTTTAGCATGGATGCAGTAATTTTAGTTTTGGCATAACAGGTCTTCTGCACCATACACCATGTGTGAGGTGGGCCAAAATTGAGTAGGGTATAATTTAAATGACACTTTATCTCCTCTTCCCAAAACCACACCATCTGATTATTTTTACACTGTTAATGGGTGTGTGAGAAGATTTAAGGGAATCCAGTTTATGCCATTTTATCTTACTTGTGGGTGAGTACTTTTAGCAGAAACATGCACATTTTTTTGATGGCAGCAGGGTTTACTCTTGCCTAATTACTGTGGGCTAAGAGTAACGATGCCCAGCCTATAGTCTTACGCTTGTGTGTGGGGAAGCATGTAGAGTGCTTCTTTGTGTTCCCATGTAAGGTGAGCCTAAGGCCACTCTGTAAGCTGAGAATTACTCAGTCCATTGTTTTCTCTCCTTAAAAAAGATAACAGGGAAGGTGATCTATAATGTCAGCTTAGCACTTAAGAGAAGTGACTCTCTGGAGCAGAGCGAGTGGTGTGTCACTTGTGGGCCTGTGAGTCCACAGTGTCTCTACGCCAGGTCTGAAATGCTGTATAAAGAGCATATACAGCTTCCACTAATAGTAAGAAACAGTAAACATAGATCTATAAAACATGTACAGGTAAACTGTATCTCATCATTAATGCTTTGTATTCTTTTCTGGTAAACTGATCAGTCATTAAAAAGTAGCTGTTCAGAACTAAGGAAACCCGAATAATAAAGACTCCTTCCAAGTCCTGGCTGTGCTTACTAATAACAGTAGTTCATAGGAGTGCAAAAAGTGTTTAGCAACTGGGAGATCGTGACAGTGAACATTAGGTTTTGGACTCTTCTATTTCATCTTATGGCAAATGGCTAAAACTACTGTGAAACACTTCCTTTTTCCATTCTCCACTTTCCATGTCTAAAAATGTGCATAGTCACCCTTAAATGAGACTGAAAAGAGGGAAAGGGCTGTGAGTTTTAGTTAATGTTCCTTTTCCTAGTAAGTAGATTGTGATTATTACTGAAAATCGAATTATTTATACTGTCATCTCAAAATATATTCCACTAACATGTCTATTGTGTTATAAAACTAGTATAAAACAGTGTTTTAAATTATTTCCCAAGGGAATCCTCTGCTTAATTTGCTCAGTCTTTCTCTTCCTACACAGTATAGCACAAATACATTACTTTTCCCGCATCGGGTGTACTAATCCATCTTTTCCTGCATCACACAGTGTATTTAATAACTGTAAGTCTCTTTCCCGTGCACAGTGACTCTGTGTGTAAGGTTAGCTTTGTTGCAATCAGACCACTGGGTCCTCTAAGGATTAATGAGGTTTTGTCAGAATGGTGTGACTCTTAAAAATAATAATCATCCAATGACACTACTTTAAATAATTTAAATAATAGCAATAGCTATGGTGGAAAAAAAATTTTTTTTCTTTTAAAGGTAGCACATTATAAGAGGACTGCGTGTTCATGGAAGGCACTCTGAAGGTTAACTTACAAACTTAACTACTTTGATTGTGTGGTATGTAATACCAGCTAGTAGTAAGTCTGCGTATTTCCATGGGCTAATTTTTAAGTTGTGACCTAGAGGGGCCACCCCATTTTATCCTTAATACATCCAAGAAATACCCAGTTGTAATTCTTCCTTCCAGAGTATGTATACCTTGCCAAGTACACAAGAAGGAAAATTGTCCTTTCAGGTACTTGACTTTCCATTCAGCTGATAGAAGGATGAAAGGGATCCA
Source organism: Pandion haliaetus (assembly GCA_013401275.1). Classification (NCBI taxonomy): domain Eukaryota; kingdom Metazoa; phylum Chordata; class Aves; order Accipitriformes; family Pandionidae; genus Pandion; species Pandion haliaetus. Next base: position 40,279 of record VYZV01009328.1, on the reverse strand, counting down.
TTTCATAAGCTTCTATAAATATGTTTTTCCAAGAAGCTTTGCAGAATAACACAAGATAAGTAAATTCAAATAATCTAATTGATAAGTGGTTTCTTGAAAAGTCTATGGTAGTACTTATTTTCTCTTCTCTGTCTTCAGAAACCCAATATTAAAGTAATCACACAAAATTCTGCCCCTTAGAACTGCTTCCTGAATTGTAGAAAAAACTACACCCTGAATATAAACCGCACTATTTTCTTCTGTGCTGCTTTACTCATTTCAGAGGGTTTGGATGGCTTAAATGATGGCAGAATTTTGGACAGTGTTTCCTGTTGTCTGACTAATTTATACTTGTGAATTGCCAGGGTTTTCAGCTGTGTGAAGCATACGCTTTGCCAAAAATTAATCATGTTCTGGAAACAGGAAAGTATGGAAAATAAAGTAGATAAAATTAATGCATTTAAAGGTCACTTGCATTTATAGAACTACAGAAATCCAGACAGTGAAGAGAGGTGTATGAATAATGACTTTCAAAAGGTATTGGAAAAGCCTGGCTAAGGTAACTCATGTTTATCATATAGAACAAAAAAATCAGTGTATGGTGCTTACACAGATGAATGGATATTTATAAAGAGCTTCATTTTCAGGAAGGGTTATGAAAACATGTTGAACAGAGAATGTTATATGTAGACTAAGGATTTTGCACATATTTATCAGTTTTCATCGATTCTGTATGCTCATGTAATTTTTCTCTTGCAACATGAATTTTTAACCTCTTGCTAGATTGCTTTCATCCTCTTTTGGAAAGCTAATTTGTATAAAGGGACAAAGAAAAGGGAAAACCAGGTTCTGATCTCCTGAAGGACTGCGTAAGAGATGCCCATGTAAGAACAGCCAACAGCTTGTTTGCTCCAGTATCCTGTCTTTAGCAGTGCCACAGCAGATGCCCAGGAAGAGTGTAGGTACGGGGTAAAGCGTATAATGACATTTTTCCAGAGTACTATCCCAATATCAGGAGATTGATGACTTGGGCATTTCCTGAGCCAACGATGGTGGTTTTGCCTGTAATGAGGTGGCACCTTTGTACATAATATTTTTTGTGGGAAGTGTTGAAAGTGAGAAACTATTTAGAAATGTAAATGTTGGAGAGCACTGTTTTGTTCACCACCCTGGAGTGGAGAAATCCTCTTAATACCACATTTGTAAACAGACAACCCTATAGTGCAGTATACTATTTATACCATTTCTTTTTAATGATATTTCTGAAAGTAGTGTCTGTGCCATTAAAAATCTCCAAACTGATGTAGCTGCACTATTTCTCCATCATCTTCTACAGTAGTGAAATACTGTATCTGATCACCTGGAAATAACAACTAAACATACCATGGTTTCTCAGATAGGAAAAAACCAGGATTCCCTACAGGTGTTTTGGTATGCATTTCCATAATGTGTTGTTATGCATACATTAGATATAAAAAATATTAATGCTGTAATACAGGTAAATAGTACATAATAAATTTGATAGTACAGTTCTCAAGTTACATTTTCCATCACCAAGAGCTAAGGTACTGAAAGAAAGAGGTAAGTGTTAAAGTATTTTGTGCTTTCCCATCAGGAACGTAAGTAGTGAACCACAGCTGGCAATGTCATGCCAGAGCCAAAGGGGCATCATGCATAATGCATTAGACTTAATTAAGCAGCATGCCAAAGAGTGATGCCATCCTCTTTCAGATTTTTGGTCTGCAGTGTTCCTTTGTTGAATTTCTGAAGTCGAAATGAAATAAAGGTTATTTTAAACTTAATTCAGCCACTTTTTAACATATTTATCTGAGCATTTCTTAAAGAAAAGATAGGATATAGACAACTCTTTCAGAAATGAGAATAGCTGTGTTGGATACATTGATGAGTATAACCCATGGATTCATTTATGGACCCATACAGTAGGAGAACAAGTTCTAAAAGAGAAGTTAATTAGCTGCTTTGGACATCCAAGAAATCTCACTTCTATTTTTAGACAATCAGAGAGTAAAAATGAAATAAAGTTTGGGCAGGAAAAGGGGCTGTCTTCAGGGGTTTAAAATTCAGTATAGCTCTGTGATGTATTTAACTCCTGGAAAGTCCTCTTTGGTTGCATTCAGATGTGAGAAACTTGGTGGTCATGTTGCTGAGGTCTCATTCATACAGGCTTGTGCCACACGTTCGCTTTGTGCATTGCATGTATAAATATCCCCTTTGTGCTTGCAGTATTCAAGAGCAAGTCCCTTTAATAGCAACTGCTGTATTGCAGCAGCATAGGAAAGGAAAGTTGCAGAGCTTTTCTAGCATAACGAGAAACAGGAAGATCATATCTAATGAGATTTCTGGATCATAAATGAGGGAGTTTTAGATAGGAATCTGAACTTAAAGGGGTTTAAACTCACCAAACCTCTGAACTTGTGGAAATTTGCCATGAATCTGTGGGAAAAGTTAGGAAAGAATTGTTGCTGGGTGATATGCCCGAGGAGATTAACTGTGTTTCCACAGTGCAGTTCAATGTGGTATTATTATATGAAACACTCGAAGTGGTTCAAATATCCCTTAGGCTAACATGTAATCTCAGCCACATGTGTAACCCAATATCTGAGTATTGTTTCACTCTGCTTTTTAACTGGATTTAGACTGATGATTTGGGTCTAAGAAGCCACAGGCAGCTCCCTAGAACCTAAAATATCACCAAGTTCAAGATTGGATACACAATACAGACTTCATTAAAATTCATTAACCATTATCTGATTGCACAGTTAACATCATTCTGCAAAGAGCATTGACAGAAAGGAGGTTTATTTACTGGCCTTGTCCACAGAAAAGTAATGTTTTATCCATTAGTAGTATGTTGTTTTTAAAGTTGTTTACATTCTTTGAGGAAATGAGGAAGCTACTGCTTGAAGAGGTTAGAGGACGTATGAGTTTATGGGTTCTTTTTGAAAATATTCTTGAAGCAAATGCTATATTACATTATCAAAGTAACAGACAGCAGAGAGAACATTGTGTCTTGGCAAACTGAATTTACTGTGTTATATTTGAATAAAGAAATCTAAACTATGAAAAAAAAGTTCCCAGATCTTATCATGATACAGTGAAGAATTACATCATTTTTTTGGTCCTACCCACAAGTTTTGCTTGCAAGTTACTGCCTTTGTCAAATTACTGATGGTCTCAAAGATAAACAGACTACAAATAAAATTATTTGAGGATTTAAGTAGAATGCTTAGAAGGTTAAAAACATTATAATCTGTTAATGAAAAATTCTGAGGTTTTAAATTATTTTTCCTTTTCCTTCTTTTTCCCTGTAAGGGTAGATGTCTGTTAATTTAACAAGTAGCAATTTGTGATCTTTCCTTAAAGCTCTCCTTTGCATTATGTAAATTGTTGTCGCATAGAAACCTTAGGTTATAAACTTCAAAGGAGTCTCATGAAGCCTCGAGGTGAAAGTAGGGGAAAATTTCAAAAAGGCCTTCTCTCTCCTATGGAACCAAAGACATGGGAAATTGTGTCAGTACAACTGAGGTTTGCTTTGAAATGCTCGGTTAGCATGACCACAAAGTACTGAATGGGAAGCTTCAAATCACTGCTGGTGTACTTACTGAATCACAAAGGCTGTTCGTGCAAATTGTTACTGCTGCTCTTTTGTTCCTAATTCCAGAGAACATTTTTTAATGATTAATATACTTTTTCTTAGAATGAAATGTTGCACTGGGCCAAAGTTACGGCATGTTACGTTCCCTGAACATGTTTTAGTCCAGGAATAGTTGTAGAAATGCTATGTGAAACCACTGGGGCAAATATAAACTACGAGTTCAACATTTTGTAATCTTACAAAGCCAGAAATATATACCACAGATGTTATTTTTCTCCTAAAATATGAGATTTCTTTCTAATTCTTGTTAGTTATCAGACACTGATTGCATTGTCCTGCTTTACCAGCTTGCTGTCTTGGTCTTTCAGTTCAATTCTCGTGGCCTGAGTGCAGTTTTTGATCCTGAACTAAGAAAGATAAAAACTTTGCCCTCTCCTTGCCTTGTTTCACATAACAGCACAACTGCTATAAAAGAAAAGTAAAATAAATACTTTGGAAGTTACTGCATTTTTAAAATTATTTATTTAAAAAAAAATATGTGAACCTTTGACATAATTTTGGAAATATGCAATTCACTAATTGTTGTTTTCAAGATACTGATGTCCATGAACAAGTTGTTCTTCGATATGCTGAAACGCTTTGCCACTTCAGGGACAGAACACTCCACAGCTTGAAGTTTAAAGCCTAAAATAATTGAAATTAGAAAAATAAATACAGTCATGCTTCTCTCTGACACACAGAGTGAAATCAGTTAAGTTACAATGAAAAGAAAGATAGCTTCTTTTTTTTTTTATGAGAGCTCAAACTTAAACATCTATCTACCAGAAAGGAGAGAGAGAGAGTATGTGTCAGCAATCACAGATAAAACTATGCATTTTTTTTAGACATTCAGGAAATACCTATTATGGGTGGTTTTTTAAAATTTTTAGTTGCAATTCTGTTTGCGTTATCCAAAGAGAATGCATTATTCATGCATTATTTAAGGAAAGGCATTTTGCCTTAACTTTGCATATGTAGTGAAAACAAATTCCTGAAGGGAATTTTCCGTATCTTCTCAAACTATGATGAAGCTTCCATCACTCCACTGTTTGTAAATACCATTGACATTTTCATAGCTGATGCTTGTCATGTCACCAAGACACTGGCCATTTCTGCTATTTTCTTAATATAAAAACCTGTTGAACCTACTTTAAAACTTGCTGGTGTTGTACACATGGGATGGGATTTTTGACAGGAAAGCAACACAACTAAGTGTATAGACATTCTTCATTTTTTACTTACTGCATATCAAAACCTGTACTTATTTTTGCATGTTTGTAATCTTTGTATGTTCTTTGTAGTCAGCATTGATATTGAGAAAAGGGTATTGAAAACTCTGTCTTTAAAGCCATGTCTTAAAAAACAAAGTTCATGTTCTTACATTATCACTGTTTGCATGGAACAATTAAGTGAAGCTACAAAAGTTGTAACTGGAATTGTGATTTGATCCAGAACTCATAAAAGTTATTTTGCTTTTGATCAGGCTCATAATGATGAAAGCAAGATACTGAGTGATGGCACTGTATAGATTGTAGGAATGTTTTATAACATTTTACTGCTGCAGTCTCTCATGTGATGAGAATGTTTTGGAAAGAATACAGAAAATCTACTCAGTCCATATCTGACAGCCAGGTAAAAGTCATTGAAAACTTTTTTCAGGATACTGCCCAATTTGTGTGGGGTTGGGGAATTGGGGTTTGTTTGTTTTGATAGTGACTATGTTTAATTCAATGAAGGTGAAAAAGTGAAATTAACTATGGAGGTGTGAAAAATGGAAAATAAACAGTTTGGATCTGTTTGTACAAAAACCAAAACACTGGTGTTTTATTCCAGGCCATTTGAACATTGACCAGTTAACAGTGCGGTTTCATGATATGTGCACACTGATCTGAGACCGTGCCACTGCTGCTGGTGGATGAGGACATGTCCCCTTCTGCTCCCTCTTGTTGTGGCTACCCAGTCTGTCCATTGCGTCTGTTCCAGTGAGCCCTTGGGTGGATGAGTTGGATCAGTTTGCTGGTAGAGCTGAAAACTGAAGTTGCAGAAAATAATCTGTATCAATAAGCAGCTCTAACCTGCCTGACGCTCACCGGTGCCTGCGACGCAGCAAGTGGGAAAGAGGCTGTTTGCTCTCCTCAGTAGCAGTTCACTGGTGGGACAGGAAGCCAGCTGTGAAATCCCATGTAGCCCTGCCTATCCAGACAGCAATGGATTTTCTTCTTAAAAGAGTAATAAGAAAATTTGAACTGCAGTTTTTTCACATTGGTGTTTTGTGGCTGTAATCACCTTAGATGTGATCCTAAACTCTTTATTCTCATGATTGCTATTAAGTTGCTCATGAGAATGGAAAACAAGATTTATGGGTCAGTTTTGATCCTTTTGAAGATAATGGTTATATTCTCACTGACTTCAGAAGGGTCAGAAACATTAGCCGCCTTTTTTTTTTGCCGTGACCAGAAAGAAGTATGTATTGCAGATGAGATGTGTCATTTTGTCATCTGTTAGAAATTCAGCTTTTGGCACTACAACTATGTGAGCAGCATGTACAATTGCTATTTTGTTTCTGAGTTTGGGGAGGGTGTGTGTGTGTGTGTTAAGTTTTGTTTATTGTTCTAGTGTTTATAGTCAATGAAGCCTCAGCAGTAGTTGTTATACATAAATTAATCATACTCTTAAGGTGATATGCCATAATTTTCCATGTCCATTTCTGCACAGTATTAGATTATGTGGATTAGACGGTATGTTACCTATGCAGTAGAGGACTTATAATGGTTGATCCCAGATGGAATGTAAAATATCTGAATGTGGATTTTTAAAGGACAGAAAAAAAATTGGCCAGTAGATTTCTTATATCAAATGCAGCACTTAATTTGAAAAACATCTAGAGATTGCAGAGCATTTGTATAATAATGTGGAGTGGTGTTGGCACACTCCAGTCACATCGATCTTTCAGGAACTTGCACGTCCTTGTGTATTCTCCTTTCTTCAGGCAATTTTGTCTGAACTTTTTCAAATATCCCCTGTGACTGTCTGTCGCTATCTTCTCGCAGGACTGCGAGCTCTCTAGGCAGGATCAGCACCGCTCCCTGACCGCTGCTCTGCTTAGCATCACTGCCAAGCACATGGCTGCTGGTTTGAAGTCTGCAATCCTGACATCCTGTGTTTGAACAAGACCCGGCTCAGTTAGAAACAAGTCTTAACCTGCTGGCTACGCTTACTTTGTGCCTTACCCACTGTTACAGGAGTTTGTGGGATGAAATGGATAAAATAGGAAAGTCAAATAGATGAAATGCCATGAAAGGCATGCACAAGTGAGTTTGCCATTGCTGTTTTGATTGTGTATCATGAGGTGTTTTCTTGTATGTCTTGAAATCCAATTGACTGAGTATTTGTACACACTTTTGACTACTTTTTGTAACAGTTTCTGCTTCCTGTTCTAAAACAGAGAAGAGGATGCAGGCCAGTATGTTTCAGGAGACAGAAACAGGTTAGTCTGCCACTGTTTTTCTGGCCAAACCATGTGTATAAAACATTTGCAGGAATATGTTTGTATATTCATGCACCCAAAGCACATATGGTTTTGCTAGAATATATTTACATCCTGGTTGTTCAGTGTTCATCCAGCTTCCCTTATGTGCAAGTTAGTTATTTTCATAACCACTTCTTTAATATGTCTGCTATAATTTTAAAACTTCTGGAGCCATTTAAAGAAGTTTGCCTTTTTAATTTTTTCTTACACTCCAAAAAATCTTGGCTTTCTTCTTGAGTTGATTTGATTTTTCATATATATCTTTGTGATTAAAACCACATTCATGTTACAGATGAAAGCCAGGTCTGCTGCAGTGATTTTAAACATGGGTTCTACTTAAATTCATGAATATGTACTAATAGAAGATTTATTTTTATTTTTTACATTTCTGTATGACTCAATACTAGAGAAGGAGTTCAAATCCCACATAAAAATGCTTTGGACTGCAAAAAAAAAATACATTAAAACTCATTGGCGCTGGGAAGAATGCTCAGTGTTGAAGGCTTATGACTGATGCTGCATGGAAATGAAGCCTGCTGGTCATCATCTAGCAAGAGGAGGGTCACAACAGATGTCCATGTGATCGCTTTTCTGTGTTACAGCACAGTCATATTTTTAATGCAGAGAGAAATTATCTGTGTGAAGAGAAATACATAGGAGTACATTATATTGGTAAGCTGTTCATATATATCTTTCAACAGAAAGGCTTTTTGCTGTAAACCAACACTATACATGCTGGAGGATAGGTGACTTTATTTTTCTTCCAGTTTTCAAACCACAGAGTCTTTTAGATTTGTATTTCCAGCACTTCAGCATGCTAAAGTAAATATTAAGCTCTGTCTTCAGACAGCTTTCAAGATCTGTGAAACTATTGATTTACCTGGATTCAGATATGGATTAGGTCCTGTGTACATCCAAGTTATCTCTGACAGGAATTCTTAAAAAGTTTTTTCCCTAAGGTTTCCTGTAAATATCTTAGATCTATCACTAGGTATATCCTTTCATGTAATTACTTTCAATCTAGATACAGCACAGACATTTTAAGTCAGACTTGCTACTAGCAATTTTTTGGGTTGCTTTTTTTTTTCCTTAATGTATGCACCGGTACTCTTGCTGACCTTCAGTAAAGGTGTTTGTTAAGTGCAAAATCCTATGTCCTAGATGTTGAGCTGTGTGTGGTTTAAAGAAAAAAATCTAGGTTTGCACTTTTAATGACCCAAACTTTCATTCATCATAGAATTTTGTGCTTAATCTGTTCTAGGATCTCTGCCATAATCTTATCGCTTTAATTATAGTCCCCAAAAATGCAAAAAATGTTATATAACTCTTTCTGAACTTGTTTGGGCTTCTTATAGACATGCTTATGTGGCAGGAAAAACATTATGCAGTCCAACAGTGGCATAGGGGAAAAGTCATGCAAACAACAGTTAGGATCTGATTTTCTAAAAAGAAATTTTGAGAGATATAGCGTTAACAAGAAATACATTTTGAAACATTAAATCCCAAACAATAGTCTCATTATAGTTATCTGAAAAATGTAGACTTCCAAAGACTGGAGTTGAGTAAATTTGAATTTGCCAAATTGAAGCAATTGCAAAATTTCTAGTTTTTCTTATGAAGTCAGGTGCTAACAGATTAAAAATGTATGCCATAAAATTACTTGCATCATCTTCTATCTGTAATTTAGAAAACTGTCATTTCATTGTTTTCATATACAACTAAAACCCATTTGGGATTTACACATGTTGTAAAAATCTATGCCTGTAAGGGTTATCCAGCTAGAATCAGAATGACTTTCTGCCTTTTCACATTGTGAAGTGTATCTGCATTTCCTTTCGTGGGGTCCCTGAAAGAAGGACTTTTAAATTATTGGAAGAATTAAGCCATTCCTACTTATTTTTACTTGTGCTGAGGAAACCAGTTACAAGTTCGTCATTAATGTCAACCAAACTATAATGCTAAAGGCAAGAAAAAAAGGAGCTATTGGTTTTTTTCAGTTAACAAATCCTTTTTGTGTATGTGTGTAGATTGAAGGCTTTTAAGGGCATTTTTGTAAGAGCTACTGACCTTTTGAATTGTTCATTAACTCTATTTCTAAGTTCCCTTTTTTATTTGTGCATGCTTTTCTGAGTCTTCAGAATCAATTTTATTTTAAATCTGTCATACTTTAATGCTTTTTTTTAAAATGTCAAATAACAGGTCATACAATCATAGTAAAATTTAGGCTTAAAAGAAACCACTCCACCTGTCATGCACATGTGTGCACACACACATACACACAGGCACATTGGTCAGTCTGCCCAGAGCCACAAGGTCTCTCACCTTGATAGTGCAAGCAAATCTTAATGTGACAGTAAGTCAGGGCGTTCGCAGCGAGCTCAAACTCATTTGGTGCATAATAAAAGCAGTTTCTGCAGGATAGCCCTCGTGAATAGTCTACTGTGTGTTAAAGTGTTATGAGAAGTTCCATCATGTATCAGAAACATGTTGGCTGTTGAATTTCACAGAACTAGTATGTATCTGTGTATATTTGTGGATGCAGACAAGAGAGTGGCAAAATGAAAGTGTTGTATAAGCATTTTTATTGGTGTTCAGGCCATTAGAATTATTGGGAAATAGGCATATATGTTGGACCAGAGCAGTCGTTCTTGGTCAATAACACATATGTTTTACAACTTGGCAAATTGTCTGCACTCAAAGAATCTGAATGTCAAAGCTGCCATTAAGGCACCGCCATTATCTAACTATGTCACGTTAATTCATAACTCTTGTAAAATCTATTATAGCTACTCCACACGATAACGGACAGAGCACAAAAGTTGTTGATATTTAGGAACAGCCTGCTTGAATGGGTATATTGGTTTTTTTAGTAGATATCCAGACTTCCAGTTTTTGTGTGTTTTGTCTTTGAAGTTTCTGGATTACAGTCAAGAATAATCTGGGCATTTTGAGGGGTATGTCACATTTTCAATTTGATAATGGGGAATTGCTTGTGTAACTTTTTGGCTTTGGTGGTTGCCACATCAGTTTTACTTGAAGATTACAGTAACACAGAAAGTCATTGTTTTATTTCCCCTTTGTTAGAGCTTTAAAAGTCACCCACATGTAATTGGTGATAGTGAATGGCTGCAGGACCAGTCACATCCCCGTATCACTAACAGAGTCTGCCAAAGGAGCCCGGGGGCTTCCACAGTTCTCCCTCGAGCAGGGGACTTCACTGGCCAGTTCTGCAACTGCACTTTGGTTAGTAATCCTTTTTCCATTAGTGGTTGTTGCCCATACTAGAAGAGGCTCCATTCAAAGTGTAAAAGCCTGTGTGTATAGTTGGCAATCTCCTCTAAAATAGATTTTTAAGAACTTTGCTTGGACAAGGACTTGTCAGGAGTTTGGCTTCTGTTTTCAGACTGCAAAGATCATCTTCATTTATTTTTAGAAGGTATGTATGCTTTGTCTTCTCATATCCGGACTATTTCTTACTGGGCAATCTCTCAATATTGTTAATTTGGTTTTGCTTGGAATATGTAAGAATAACGTGTAGTAGCAATATTTGGGGAGATCACTCAGGAGTTTGAATTTCTAGCCAACACCCGCATCTGAATTACTGCCTCTGAGTGGAGAGAGTGAATTCTGAGCCCTCCAAATCTGTCAGAGCATTCATTTTAGTCCCCTCCAGCCCTACTTTTTTTTCCTTCTATTTTTGATAGGCCTAAAATAAATATTGCCGAGGTATCCAAGAATCCTGGAGCGGGGGGGTGGGTGGGGGTGGGGGTGGCAGTTTCACTGAGTGTATCTCCTTACATGGCACTTATCACAATAGTGCTTGTGCTAAACATTCCTCTTCTATGAGGCAGCACAATGATATTTATTTGCTTTTTTTTATTTCTTAGAAACAATTTTTGCAACACTTTGAAATTGCTCAAACCCTCAGTTTTTCTGTGGCAACAAGCTTGGAGGAGAAGGGAGGATTCCAGCAATGAATAGCTCCAAGAAAGTATGCTGGCATACAAAGAATCTTATATAAGAAGTCACATTTTTTTCTTCCTCCCTTTTCTGCCCAACCCCTTTTCTGTGCTAGTCAAGGCCTTTGTTATAGCAATAGCCCAGCTGGATGCTACTTCCTCTGCTTAAGTGAAGTTCAAGAAACCAGCTGCTGCTTAAAAGAAAACTGCTTATTGTTAAGTTCCCCTTCTTCCCCCCTGCCAAGGTTAAACATGTCCCTTCTCCGTCAGCATCTCCAATGTAATGTGTCCCTAGATATTATGGGGCACGCCTTCAAGGATATAAACCTAGTCTTTACCAAGTTATCTGCTGACGAGGCAAAAAGATAGACAACAATTTCTAAAGCTGACTTAATGTTAGTCAGCCACGCCAAGATCGGTTTCTCCTCCTTTAGGGGAATTTTCCTATCCACAAATGTAGTGCAAGGTGAAATTCTGGTTCTGTGGAAGTCATTGAGGACGACTTCTAGGAAGATGTTAGCTTTAGTTTTCTTACTCTTGCCTGACTCTTCATCACTTTTGTAAGGAGAGGTATTTTTTTCCTCCTCCTTATAAATCTCTTAAGGTGCTGTATAAAATCTTGTACTTTGGAATTTTTAATACTAGAATTTGCATGATAGCTCTCCAAAACTTCTTAGTTCAGTGATTTACCCACATTTACATCAAATAGGAAGTGATTGGCAAAGAATATATTAGTATCTTCCTCCTATATGCAAACAGCTATTTTTAAAGAAGTTTTGGAAAAATCACTACTGTACTGAGATTTCCTGTGTAATTCAGCTTTCTGAGTATTCAGTATGATGCAGTCCTTAATTCCATGATTGTGTACATTTTTATCTCAGACCATTGCTGTAGTAAAAGATGAGGTGTCTTTTTCTGTGTCTGTGATAATCAGTGTGATGCCTTGTTTAGGTACCAGGTGTAGAGCTTATGCTAATTTATTTCCCAGCCCGTGTATTTATGGTTTTTTTACCATGCTGCCTAAATGCTTCACAAAACAATAAACAGGGTGCCCTCTGGGAGCAGCTCAAACTGCTGTGACTGTTTTACAACTGGAGATCTTAAGTATAGAGGGATCGCAGCCATAATCTTCAACAGTTTTGTTTTTGCAAAGTACCACCTGTGCCTAGATTCATTTTGCCTAGCTGGAGCACTGAAATTGGAGATAAACTCTGTCTTCATGTAGGGAGCTGAGGTTGACAATGCTCCAAAACTAGGCATCTTTTTTAGCTATCTTAAAGTTGGGTGGAATAAAATTGTTCCCAGAGCATGTTAATATATTTTCAGTGTTAAGTGTTTTATACTCTGTGAACAATACTTTTCATTTTACTTCAGACATCGCTGTTAATGTCCTAAGCTTCTGCAGAGAGGGTGCAGGAAAAGAGAAATAGGTAGCAACCAAGTCTTAAACACTTTTGAGTAAGAGGCCTGACTAGTAAGGTTGATGTAACCAAGGCAAGGAACGACTCCCTCTGTTTAGAGTGACAATTAATTCTGAAACCATCCTTTCTCTAAAAATCAGCTTAATTGACAACATTTCTTTAAGCTTTCCTGTAGGAATAAAGTGGGGTTTCAAAAGAAAACGTAGTCATCATTTAAGTAAATAACATCAAACTGCAGGCTAAAGAGGCAAAGGGGGAATAGATGAGGGTATACAGGCATTCTTAATTCTGGTATTTCTTGGGTTTTGAATCTTTGGCTGCTTCTGTAATGTTCTTTTACTTATTCACATGTGTGGTTTTTTACACTTATTTACAGAATACATATGCACTTTTGTATGTGTACATATATTCACAGTGATGGGAAATCAAGCTTAGTTCTTTAGCCCTGAATCCAGCTTTTACTGTTATGAGCAATTTCACATACGTCAGGGATGTACATAATTTGGTCCCAGCTTTAGCTGCTTCTTGTCTTTAAGTAGTTTCAGATATACTGTTTATTTTCTTCAGGGAGATCTATTCTTTGGCTTATCTTGACTGCATTTACTAAACTTGTTTTAAGTCTCCAGTAAAGTGAAGCCTACAGCGATGTCTGAAGCCTATCATAAATTCCTTTATCAGAGTGATTTCAGTAACATACGTGCTGTTGTGTGATTAATGACACATGATTTGATGACAGAAGAGTTGTAGTGTTATTGTCACCTCCTAGTTTGTACATCATCACATTTATTCAGAGTCAGGGGAACTGAAAGGTAAAATTAAATGCTTTTCCCAGATCTTTCCATAGGATGTTTCCTGTGTAGGAATGGATATGTTATATATAATGTTGATACGGTGTTCCACTACATCCAGCATTCTGTGTGTTTTCAAGAGTGGATAATTAATAGCATGAAACGTGGGAAGCTTGTGTTAAGCAGGGGTTGCCTGTAAATCTGTAGCACACGTCTTTCGCAGTATTATTTGCAGCCCTGGCTTCTATCTTGGCTTTGTATCTTCTCCTGAGGACCTTGTTTCTGAATTCACATCTCTCCAAGAGAACCACAACAGGAACTCCTTTGTCTCTCCAGTGGAATCCTGAGAATGCTATCTGAAGTGTTAGTGTAAGTTTATCTGTAGCAAACAAAAAAATAATTGCTGGCTTTTTCTAAACATCTGTCTGATCTTCCCACCTGGCCAGTGGGAGATAGTGTGCTGGGCTACTATTTAATATGCATCTATGTTGCACACAGTGAACTTAATCATGCACTTTCACTGAAGTGAGAAGGGATTGAAGCTATGTTTATTGAGTCTTTGTGATAGTCCTCAAAGGCTAAAAAAAAAAAAACCTCTCCAACAATAAGTTAATTTTAAAAGCACTGTGTCTAATTGTAGCTGCTCAGTTTTTCTTAAAGCATTTCTGGAACTGCATATGAACTGTAGTTGAAGATTTTTAAAACTTGGTTACCTAAAGCCAAGTTCCTAAGAGGTAACTAAATAAATGAGCAAGTTGTTGAAAAGTTGTTTATGAAAATTCCAGTGTGAGACAGGAATTTATGTATTATTTTAAAATAACTGACAGTCATCTTCTACAGAAGGTTTCAACAGATCAATATTGTGTCATAACATTGTTTATTTCAAGTCAGTTGTCCAAACAAAGCAATGCTGGATGTTGCAAATCCACCAATGCTTACCACCTTGCTGCTGTGCTCAGTGATAAAATATATGGAAGGTAA
>VYZV01009328.1:5650-20856 GCA_013401275.1 Pandion haliaetus | reverse complement strand
GATGTTAAAATGGACTTCACTGCCTTATCCCTTTTACTATCTGCTTATGGATCTATTGTCCATGAATGTTTCTAATCCCTATTTGAAGTGGCTGGTACAGTCTGCCTCCACAGCTACAGCAGCAAATTCCTGAAGTTCACTAATCACTGTGTGAAGAAACACATTTTTTTACCCGTATTACTACTCTCACCAGTGTCCCAGTTCTAGTATTGCAGGATTTGGTGTCCAGCGTTCCACATTCAGCTTATCCACCATCTTCATGATTATGTTAATCTCACTTGTATTCTTCCTCAGCCCCCAGGTTTTAGTTAGTTCTTGTATGGCAGCTGTTTAATCCCTGTGATCATTTAAATTACCCTTCTCTGTACTTTCTTTACCTCCACTGCATCCTTCTTGAGTTGTGTAGGCCAAAACTGCACATGATAGTCAAGATGTGGGAACACAAAGATTTTATGTAGCAGCAGAGTAGTACCCTCAGGTTTTTTCTCAGTGACCTTCCTGATGCTACCCAACATTTTGTTGGCTTTTTTGAATTCCGGTGCACCTTCAGGCAATGATTCAGAGAACTGTCAACAAAAGCAAGAAGATGTTTCTCCAAAGTTTTAACTCTGTTCCAAGTTCAGCATCATGTAGATGTGGTTTCAGATATTTTTCCCCTAAAAAGAAAGTATTTTCGCTTTATAGTTATCTATTATGAAGCTCGTCCAGTTTGAGTGATCCTTTTTGGAGTTCCTTAACCATTAGCACAGCATCTGACTATTTGAAAGAGCTTAGTGTGATCTGCAGATTTGTGCATTTCATTGTTCACTCCCTTCTCCAAGCTGTTGATAAAGATGTTGAATAAAACTGGGCTCAGAAGTGATCCTTGGTGGGACCCCACCAATAAAGCGACATTTTTCTGCCAGTAATAAAATACTGATTTGTTAAGGATCTGTCAGATGAAATAGCTGTATTCCTGTATCAAGTTCTTCTTATACCAATTCCTCTAATCCTAAAGAAGTTCCCTCAAGAAGAATCCTCTCCTTCTCCTTGCATTATTCTTGCTTTATTTTCTCTAGATGTGATGCCACACTGACTTGTGCACTCTTACTGTCTCTTCACCTGCATTTCCTCAGCTACTTCTTGCATATTAACAATATTTCTTTTCCTACCCATAGTCACCTTGTTCAAATGAAAAGTGCCACATGAGATGTATTCTTAAAAATAGTCTTTCCTCCAACAGAGTTTACTACACTATCTGTTGTGCTTGTCAGTGTACGTTGGACTATTCGCAAGTGTTCCTGAGTTTTGGTTGGGACTAGGAACGATGCTATTGGTATTATTTTACAGATGTAGAAATGAAGCATAAAAAAGTCAAAAAGTCATTTAAGTTATTTTTTCTGTTTCTACTGTGGGATCACCCACATGCACTTACTCACTCTGGGAGTCATGGGGCAGTTGTCCTCACAGGTGGTCCAGGTGAGGCATATCTTTACATTGGTGTTGGTGTATAGCACAGTGTAATGGGTAGTGGCAGTACAAGAATTAGGCTGAACCATTCATTTACACTGCACCACTGTCCTGGATGGTAATGCCCCATTTTCTATTATTTGTCTTGAGGCCCTTATTCTGGGCAAGAGAGAAGTTGCAGTCCCTTGTTTAGTGGACTTTCCACTCTAGGAGTCCTGCACACGTGTTGTTGCAAGTCGGAGCTGGTGTCAACTTGAGTTTATGTTAGCCCTTCATTTCTTTAAGACAAATAAATAAATAGTTTTGAGGGGATTTTAATTCAGAGATTTACTGTAATTGTTGAGCAAGGTATGTTTGCAAACTTCATGAACCATGGCCAGGTCTTAGTTTCTGAGGTTAATTAGTTCCATCTGTTCGGTAGCATTATCTGCTTGTCATGGCACCACATGGCTGAAAATGTTGTGGCAGTGAAAATACCAAGAATCCAGTGTAAATTGAATGTTTCCAGCTTGTAATTTCTCTGTCTTGTGCTTTGAAGCATGTTACATTTTCTATTTAACCTGAAATTAAACTTTTCTGACCTGGATCCATTGTGTCATCTCTTTAAGTATTTTTCAGAAACATCTTTCCTTCTAGATTTACAAAAAAGTGGTACCACTGAAACTACTTCAGTAACTGTCAAAATAGGAACTTTGCTGTATTCATCCACATACACATTCCTTTTTCAGTTTATCTTATAGTGCAACACATTCTGCAAATTCCTGATGCACACATCTTTCTTTTTTATGGGCATTCTGCAGAGAAGTAAACTGCCAGGCTATTCTGTAATCATCTTTGATGTTGCAATAAATGTTGTGTTCTTTAAAGTTTTTTAACCTTTAACCAGCTAAAGAATGAATCAAAGAAGCAGATTTCTAGATAATTTAAAAAGACTATAGACACAGTAGATAAGTTGAAGTCTGTGTTCGCTGTGTATCAGAACACTTGGCCTCCATGGGAAGATAGAAATTCATTGAGCAGCTAGCAGACAAACTTAACTCAATTTAGAGACCTCATCAATAAAATAAATGTATATTCAAAATGTGCATTTATTTCCACATACAAGCATGTATTTACAGGACTAACTTTTTAAATTAGCCATGCTTCAGTATGCACTGAAGATGCCCAGTGAATATATGCAACCTGAAGACTCCATACATATGCTGCTCCAAGCAGCAGGTGCAGATCTGATCTCACAAAAACTTCACCCAAGTCAGAGGTCCGTGACTGTTGGTAGTGTCCTCATGGCATCACTTGATGTGTGTGTCCCTGCTCGTTGCTTCAGGGGAAACTTGCTGATCCAGTTTTAAAACCTACTAATATTGTACGGAGTCTTAGAGGGAGTTCATCCTTACTCAATCCAGAGCAAAGTCCTCATCTGTAACCTGGAAGGCACTTGCCATCTCCATAGTAAGCCAAGACATCTCTCCCTCCACTTTCTTTTCCAGAAGCAACTTGGCTAGTGATTAAGTCATTCAGGGGACAACCTGTGCTTCAGACAGAAAATCTTCCTGTACCTGAAATTCCTGGGGATCGCATTGTACCAAACATTAATTACCTTCCTTTGGGGGTATAAATTTAATCACTGTTGGTTCAAATTTGTTCATATCTTTGGAAATAGATATGTACTGTCTGTCAGCAAGAGTAAGGGCCAGCCTGAGCACCAGGCGCTGAGAGTGACCCAGCATGGGCCACCCTCACTGGCCGGCGCAGACCCACAGGGTCCAGATGTGACAAGCAGAGCTAGGTGCTGGTAAGGGTGTCCACTGGCAGCCCCCAACATGGTGAGGGGATGAACCAGGTCCAGGGTTCATTTGGGAGCCAGGGCCAGAGGTGCACACCTACAGCCCTGGGCTGGACTGAAACGGAGCTCCCACAGGCAGTGTTGAGGGGTTGTCCTTCCCCAGGGGAGGCTGGGCAGGCACACCGGGGCCTGTAAGCGCCCTCAGGGCCCTGACTCTATCACTAGCAATTTTGTACATGCAAAGAGGGTTAAATGCTAAATTTGAGGCTACAGAGGATGACAGTGCTTAGCTTAGCAGAAAGTCCTGTACTGAGATAGTCTGTCACAGTCCTCAACTCCCTCTATCAGTTCATGTGGTAGCTAGCCTCTTACCATTTGCTGAAGAGGAGAATCTGTGCATATATTACTTTTGAAGTAGATGTATTTATTTGAATTTGTATTAATCGTGTTAAACGTTAACTTTTTTAGTCTTTATTTATAGTTATAATTTCATTCTCCCTTTTTATTGTGGGTTTGGGTTTTTTGTTCTGCATGAGAGCAAATCAAAGCATGAAACACTGAGCTTGTGGGTGGAATAGTGGTGTGTACAAGAGACACAAGAGAGAGCATATGAAGGTTACCTTTCCTTCTCTGGCAGCTGCTTTCTAGCAGTGCAGGTCATCTGGTTTCTGCTTAGCAACAGAGGCTGGACAGGGATTTGCTCAGAACATTTACCCAGGGTGGAAGCTCTGCCCGTAAGCTGCTCTTCATACTGACCTCCATCTCCCCATGACAAGGGAATTTTCACGTTGTCATGCTTCCACAAAAAAGTTTCAAGAAAAGCATTGAAAATCTTGAGAAACTATTATATATTATCTCTGTCTAAGGAAACTGTTATGTTAACTGTTACCTAGGGCAGCCTAGGAGTAAGAAAGGTAGTCTTAAGAGGGATGAAGAGAGGACACAATTTTGTGTTTGGCCTTGCACCAGGCGTGAAGTTAGCAACAGGTCTTTTAGTCTCTCTCTTCCCAAATAACCTGATTCAGTGATAATTTTGTGCTGTCCTCTCTGAACGAGGGATACGTTTTCCGAAGTGTAGGTGAGCATCTCTTCTTTCATTGCTGCAGTCAATGCGATGAAGTTTGCTCCATGGGAAATAGGCTGGGCACCTGTAAAAAGTGAGGTATAACATGCAGTCCCTGGAGCTCAGCAAAGTGAGGTGGTTCCTGAGGCTCCAGCAGTGTCTCCAGCACTCAGCAAAGGCTGCAACTCTCTCAGGGTAGACAGCAGATGCCCTGCAAGCACTTTTCCTAGTGTTGCTTTGACTAGTTGTCTTGCTGTTTCTCCCTGTACATCTAACTCTACCTCTTCTTGGCATATACTGAGTCCCTATGCAGAGGAGTTTTCAGTCTGTATTACTAAGTACAGTATCAGTGGAAAGTTGGTCTGTCATTGGGTCTTGTTATGGTATTTCATTAAAACTAGTAATAGCATACATTTGAGCTCAACTTATTTTTTTGTACATGCACAGTCTGAAGGACTGAGCTTGAATTTGAGGAAATGAGCATTAGCCTGTTAATGTGCCTATCACTGTTAGAGTACTATGAATTAATACCTGTAGGAAAAGAGGGGCCCTGAAGAAAAAGCTGGAATTAGATATATCTGAATGGAAACATTTCTTAACTCACTTTAGAGCAGCAACACATCTATTTTTGCTGTCATAAGTATTTTGTTCTGGCTCAGCCAAGTTCCCAAAAAGAAAGTCTCATTGGTAAAGACTGCAAAATAATACTATTGTGTTTTTCTTGCATGTGAGTGGAGACAGTTACTCATGCTAATGTCTAATTTTAAGGAGCTTGAACTACTCAGCAAGGTTTTCCTAGTACAAATGCAACTATTTTTTACTATTCAGAACATCATGTTCAAGTAAACTGTAGACTTTTAAGTTATTTCTGGCATCCAGGGCATAGTTTGAACTGATATGACAGTATCTCATATAAATTTTCCATCTGGATGATCCCAGTGCAGTAGAAGTTTCTTGCTGTGTTGTCAAGCTAGAACCAACTGTTGTCACTGGCTGACCTTTGTTTTTAAGTACGTGGGAACATTACTGAAACACTTCACATAATAGAGAAGAGCTGTTTCTCTGGTAGTGAATATCTTTACGTTGCCAAAGACTTCATTCATCTCCTTCTTTTGAATGGAGCACGGGATTCCCTGTCCTCCCTCACCACAAACATTCTAAAAGTATAAATAAGCCAATTTTTTACCACTTAATCTCACAAAATGTCCTATAGGAGTCAATGGCCTGGTCTAATGAACAAAAGTTAGAAAATCAAGTCCTAAAACAAGGCCAAAGAATGTTTTACTCTGCTCTGACTTGTGTAAAATTGCTGAATACAAAATACTGTGTGCTGCTAGGTGAACCAGTGAATAATCCTTTTTCTTTTTCCTTAGTGCAAAATGATTGAGTTGGTTGTAAGAGTAAGGAAGTATGAAGAACATGCAAAGGAGTGCTCTGATGGGAACATTAATTATGAATGACTTATTGATGGATGTAAGGGAGATGCTAGCCAGCTAGAGACTGGAAAATTATCCGTTCCAAAGAATAAGAAGCTTGTACTGAGAAATTGGTAAAAGCCCTTTGTTTAATGCTCATACTTTGTTTCCTGATTTTCATTTGGTGATTCCTCTTCAGAAAAAATATTATCTGTGGGGGAAGTACCAGTCTTTTCACCCACCCCCCTTTTTCGCTTAAGCAAAAACAACAATGTAAAAGCAGTAAAGAATATCTGGTAGCAAATGTTTCTGTACCACATAGAGCATCTTAAATAGAGTATCTAGGCAGTACATATAGAAGCCTGCCCTGCTGCACCAGTTTTCCAAAGCTCATTCCCACATTGCAGGGAAAGAGGTTTGAAAGCTTTTGGAGAATGCTGGTTATTCTTTCCGAATGAGTGCACTAATGTTTACCTCAAGCTCCTGTTAGCCAAGTTAACATACAATACAACATATTGAATATTTGAGTAACTTTTTGTACCTTCTGTATTGCCTCCTTTCCTTCTACAGTGTCTACTACTCTGTTCATGGGCAAGCACAGTTTTGAGCTGGAAGAAGGGGCAATTTTTTCCAGTGCCAAATTCTGTAACACAAGACAACTCTCCTTTCACAGACTGGTGCAATGGCAAAAATTTGCTGTTGCACGGGGAGGGAGGAAAGCTTTATACATCTGTGCTTTCTTTTCTTACAAAGATTTTAGCTTTTTGGTGATTTTTCTAAGTGAAATTCTAATTCTGACAATCTAAATAGTGAAATTTAAATATAAAATATGCTCATGTATTTTTGCTGTATTGCCTTTGGTTCAGTATGCCTGGTCCTGATATATGTGACTAGAAATCATATCTCAACAGACTACTTTGTCTGGGTAGCTTTTATACAACTCGTTGGTAAAGACATTGTAGTTTCCTCCTGGATCACAACTGATGGTTTCATAGATCTGAGAAGACAACTTCTCCCTTTCGGTCAGTTGATTGCATCCCTAGAAACAAAAAGCATTGTTGCAATATATCATGACTGTGATACAAAGATTTGCCCACTCAGCTAATTACTTCTGGTTGGTTTTTTCAGCAATAATGGATAATTTCTCAGAAAATGGTTACGCATGAGTATTTTTTCCCATAATTTTCATTATCTTCCTTAACTAGGTTCCTTTTCCTTCTGATACCACTGCTGCTGGACCAACTGGCTGCATTCCTCAGAGTGTTCTCTATTAGTTGTGTAGCATCTAATTAATTTCCTTGTGTGCTCAAAGACATAAACTAGATGCCCAGACAGCATAAGAAAACAGGAATTATAAAGACAAGAAAGGTTCCAGAACCAGACTAGGGGCTGAGGAGACACCTAGGACATGTGCCATCTCTGTCTAAGCTCCTTGGTAGAATATGAACAGGTTAAAAGTTGTTCTTAGAAGTTCTGAAGTGCCTTCAAAAACTGTATAGTTAGTTCTAATTGGAAGAGAGTGTTTATATTTTTCCTATAAAATTAGAACAAAGGAATATTAATAGCTGCCTGCACATTGTAACATTTTCTGCATAATGACATTTTGCAGACTTGATATAATTTTCTGCCATGTGCATCAGGCCATTAAATGAGAAGTCTTTAAAATTATCTCACCAGAACAGTTCTTTTTTCCAAACAACACCAAAAGAAGATGAGATCAAAGAATTTCATAAAAGACGCTTTTCACAGCTTATCTGTCATCAAATGAAGGTATTAGGGAAATGGCCTGAGAAGCTTTTCCTACTTGATACCCCTTTTGAAGTGACTAGAACTACAAAACACGCCATTTCTGCAGAGGATTCCAGTTGTATTTCTCCCTTGTATGACAGGAAGGTCACAAAGAGTGTATTACACCAGCTGGCACACTTCTGGGGTCCCTGCTCTTGGGGCTTGCTTAGGCTTTCAGGGAGCAGGCAGGCATCAGGGTTGCTGCCCCAGGGAGCAGCAGTCCTTCCCTGAGCTCACCATGGAGCTCATGGCTACAAACACTGCAGCTTGGGGCAGACCGAAAGATTTGCACCAACTCCCAGAAGAATCCAGTGACAACAGAACACATATCTCTCCAGGATAATTTGGGGTTAAATATTTTCCCAAACTTAGAAGTCTTTCTGTTGCAGTTCATTTCTAAGGTTAGATGGTAGGGGATCAAGCTGATGAAACGGCAATGCATATAATTTGTTCTGCAGCTTCATTGCATGCCCTCAGCTAAGAAATTCCACATATTACAGCATTAAAAATTTAATCCTGATCTAAACCCTATCTGAGCTAAAGAGAATCTCACCACTAAGCCCTGTAGATACTGTGTCAGAACATTAGATGTAATATTACAGGTGTCACAGAAAACATTCACATGCAGAAGGCGTAATATCCATTAGTGACTGAGAAGAACAAAATACAAAATTGTAATTCTTTTTTAAAGTGGGAAGAAACTAAAAAAAAATGAAAATGTTTGCACTCACATGATAATATTTTAGGGTCTTAATATGAATTTTTTGTCTATTCAAGAAACTCAAGTAGATCCAGAATTTTATGCCATGTTCTCAGTGAGTAAAATGACAGTTCTATGGAGAGCAGGCTGACAACTCTCCACCTGCTGTTCCTGTGCTACATTGAATTAGTCTAAACTTTTATCTTTTTTTAAAAACAGGATTAATTAAGTTTTGAACCATATTTTCTTTTTACTTTCCCTAGTATGAGCCTGATATACCAGCTAATCCAATGCATAGTAAATTTGGTCCAGATAGTAATCTGACAGAATTCATTATCTGAAAAAACAGTAGGAAGACTGTATTCAAGCATCAATTATTTGTAAATTACACAGGAAAAAGCTCTGTGTAAGGGATGTAACCTTCACCTGTTATTCTGATGTGTATATGATTGTTAGATGCAGATTCTAGGGTATATATTTTGTTCATATCCATACTTTATCACATTCTAAAATTTATGGTATGGATGAAGACCTGTACCTTTCCAAAGTGATGTTGCAGTCAGTGGATTTTGCTGGCCAAAGTAATGTGGGATTAGATTCTTTGAATGATTGAAACTAAACTTTTCTGGAAGTATTAGTGCTAAGGGGATAACCAAATGGTATATTTTTTCACTCTACAAATTTGGAACAGGCTGGCTTCTCTTCATTTTGGGCAGTTTTAGAGTATTGTTGGATCTGTCTTAGGAGAAATCATTAAACAAGACTTCCTTCTTGAATGCCAGTCTAAGTAAAACTTAATCATCCCTTGACATTTTTTGAAAAGAATAGGTGATGTCCACGAGGTCCTGGCTAATGTTTCCTGCTTCAAATCGTAAGTTGTAATTTCCATAGCTCTGTGACCTACTGCTGGTACATACTAAGTCCCCCACCCCCAGTCAGCCAGTTTATCTCAATGTACATACACTAGCCACATTTTCCTTTTTGAACAGTACTATGGGGTGCGTTAGGGGCATGAAAAACATGTTAAAAACCCAATTCTGTTCCAGTATCAATAGATATTCCACAGGGAGGCAACATAAATCTCTCATGACAAAAGCGACATACCAGGTCTGCTTTACGAAGATTAGAGATCTCAGACAAACATCTTGCTTAAAAACCCTTTTCCAACGACTCATGTTTATAGATGAGTAAATGCTACAATGCAAGTCTTTACAGTAGTACAGTGTAGTGGTTTTGAGAACCTCTGTACTGGTTCTGAGAGCACTGTCTGGAAACTAATTATATTCAAATTGTAGCTTTTTCTGGCACTTCACATAGTATGGAATGATAAGGGAGAGAGGCTTTTTTGAGAATTATTCCAGCGTCTCAAGGAGGGCCAGCTATTCTTGAAAACATTTGCAAGATTTTATAGGTGTTTTTTATCCCATGGGCTCTCAATTGACATGATGTCTGGGGTCTCAGAACAGAAATATTTTGTGATCAGTTTTGTAAAATCAAGAAAAATCAGTAACCAGTTCTTTGCGTGAGAAGCAAAAGTGGAAAGCTTGGAAGTGTTTCTCTGAAGGTAGTATTGTCGTGGTTTCAGGTCAGCTCAGTCGGTAACAAAGCACCACGAAGCCACTCGCTCACCCCCCACCCCCTCGCCTGGCCACGTTGGGATGAGGAGAAAATACAAAGGCAGGCTCATGGGTCGAGACAAGGACTGGGAGGGATCACTCCCCACTTATGGTCACGGGCAAAAGACAGGCTCAACTTGGGGAAGAAACAAAATCCATTTCATTTACTACAAATCAAAACAGAAACAAAACACAAGGGTATTAGGAAGGGAAACCAAACATCAGAACAACCTCCCCCCACCCCTCCCGCCTTCCCGGCTCAGTTCCACTCCCGATGCTTTCTACCTCCTCCCCCCGGCGGCGCAGGGGAACAGGGGATGGGGGTTGAGTCAGCTCGCCACACATAGTCTCTGCTGCTCCTTTCCTCAGGGGGAAGATTCCTCACTCGTTCCCTGCTCCAACGTGGTTCCTTTCCGCGGGCTGCAGTTCCTCACAAACTTCCCTGGTGCGGATCCTTTCCGCGGGCTTCAGTTCTTCCCGAACTCCCCTGGCGCGGGTCCTTTCCGCGGGCTGCTCTCCCGTCTCACACTGCTTCAGCGCGGTTTTTACCATGGGGTTACGGCCACCTTCGGGAGCCTCCGCTCCACCGTTCACCCCCATGGGCTGCAGGGCCATCAGCCTCCTCAGGCGCCTCCTCCTCCCCCTCCATTTCCATGATTCCAGTGTCGGCAGCGATGTTCCTCTCAGGTTTCCAACCCCCACACTACCGGTTCCCCTTCTTAAATATGTTTCCCAGAGGCGTTACCACCGTCACTCCCCACCTAGAGGTGGGTCCGACATTTTGGCGCGCGGGTCCGACATTTTGGCGCGCGGGTCCAACATTGTGGGGCAGCGAATTCTTCCAGCAACTTCTTAAAGGGGCCGCCTCTGCAGCCCCCCTCCCCTGCCACCAAGGAAAACCGCGCCACACAAACCCATAACAAGTATATAACTTGCAGCACAGCTAGGAATTGATACTTTGAGTAAGGTAAGCACAAGAATTAATGCAAAAGATTTGCAGCAGTGAAAAGAGTTCCCAGTGATATTTTCAAGTACTGAAATAGACTGCCAGTCAAGGTCAAGGAATCAGTGGTGATTTTTAAGAGCTGATCAGGTTAATTTCAGGAACTGATGAAATTTTTTGGCCTGCAAGACAGAATATGTTCAAGCAATACTATTCACTACTGGCTTCTGCTGCTGATGAGCGCACTGTGAAGGTAACAGAGCATTTCTGGCACAGCAGGAGCCCCTGCTGCAATGGAGTGCAGACAAACCCACTTGCCCTCCAGCAGACCAGACTAGCAGAAACTTCTGCTTCTAGGTCTTTGTGGGCCAAATGGAGTCCGCTCAGCAGGGCTGTTCAGGTTTGAGGTTAGATTGCTGGCTCACAGTGCCCAGAGCCTGCCTTGCAGCATTGAAAAGGTTAGTTCCCCTTGGCTTAGGTACAGTTGATCCTGCCTGTCAGCTGTGGGATAAGCTAGATGACCTTGCAAGACTTTTTTATCCAATTTTATGTGGTTCTCTGACTCTCTCCGGTCTATGTTTTAACTTTGAGGTCATTCTTTCTTTCAAGGGCAAAAAAATGGATTTGAAATTGAATACTGGGCAAAGCTGAGTAAAACTGAGCAGTAAGTCCCTAGCTATAACAGTATTCACCAGCTTGAGAGAAATTTGAAGTGTCTGGTTGACAAAAAAATCCTTTAATACAAAATCTGAAAGCATGCATTTTTTGTTAAGTGGAAGATGCAAATATCCCATGTGAAATTGAAGATAGCAGTTCCTATGTACGGGGCATTTATTCCAAGAAATATGGGATTCATAGAAATTGTTCCCTTCTTATTTGGAACTCCATGAAAGCACTGGTACAAAACAGGAAAAACACAATTAGCCCTGAGTATAAACACTGAAATTAGAGACAGATAACGTGTCGTAGTGTCCTGCTGAAGACTGTTACTGTAAACTTCAAAAAGGAATCAAATGAACAGGAGAGAGCTTTTTGTTGTTTTCTCTAGCATTGTACCTGGTTTTTCTCTTGTTTTTTTCATTTGTACCTCCTAATGCTGGGATTGTGGAAGATGAATCTGCCATCCTGGTTAGTCTTCCAGGGTGTTGAAGGTTTGCATATATCTTTCTGTACAACGTGCCTGTGCAATTTCCATCAGAAGCAGGAAATGTTTATTCAAGTTCTGAGGGGTGGGACAGTTGCTGTAGTTTTAGGTAATTTTAAACAAACTGTTTGAGCATCCTGTTTAAATAGAGTTAAGTAATCAGAGTTTTGTACTAGTTGGAAAAGAATTCCATACATGCATGATATGAATAAAATATCATCTTACAGAGCATACCAAAGTGATATATTTATCTGACTTCTTGTGCAATGAAAGTTATATCTTTGATTTTGTTTTGCAACAAGTTTAGTGGCTAAACATATTCCATTATGTAACAGTACTATACTAGAATATGAACTACTTTGCATTTAAATTTACCTGTATTTAATACACATACTAGTTTCCCTGATATTTTCAGTAGCCTCTGGAGAAATCTAATTCCAATACAACTTTCTGAAATTGGGAGGCAAAAAGTGTGTTCACACAAAGAACTTAGTTTAGAGAACTAGTGAGAATTGGGAAGAATTTATTCACAGCCAGTTGTATGAAGACATAAATGAAGGAAAAAATGGTAGTTGGAGTAGGCTGGTAAGATTTATCAATTGTGAATTTTACTTGAGGAGTCCATGTTTGATGCCTTTAGTGAATTCTCTGGTTTTAAGTGTTGTAAGGGTTGAACTGGGAGACAAAAAACAGTAGTGAAAAGATTTGTTCTCACACTTGTAGCATGGATGCACATCTCAGATTTGAAACTGGGAGACAGGTTGCATGATTTATTTTTGTTTTGTAATATTTCAGTAATGAGGCTGTGCTGAACTGCATGTTGGGTCCCCTAGCTGGTAGGAGTTGTTTGAAAGAAAAAAAAAAGTTTGTATTCTTCAGATTGCAGTGATAATTGTACTTGACCTTATGTCTATCAATGGATTGTCTTTAAGCTGTAATCTAATGTTAATGAGATTTTAATCGGAAAACAAACAAAGGACAGACCGGTTAATGACTGATAACAGTTTTTAAAAAAACCTTCTAAGGGCTACACAATAATTAATGTAAACAATACATCAAAGTCTTTCCATGTCTAAGCTTTCATACAGGGTTTATGTAGAAGCTTGTTCCTCAACAATGGTATTATTCTACATCTAAACAACTAATAAACTGTATAGTGTCATCTGTTAAATCAAAACTGATCAGCAAGTTTATCTGGTCTTACTAGTGGGAACGTCTTGATCATTAATCACACCTCCACAAAAAGGATCTGAATTGAGTCTGTTAGGTCCTGAGAGTTTACTACTATTGATGTTTCTGGAAATCACACACACACACACACACACACACCCCTTTACCCAATTAAAACGTGCATTATTCCAAAAGAAACAAAATGTAGAAGCTCTATCCAGTGGAACTCAACATCTAAAAAGAAGTGAATATAAACTGGCAGGGAGTGCACATAATATATAGGTTGATGTTAACAAAAAGTATATAAATAAAACTAAAAATCAGAGAATTATTTTGAAGAGGGAAGGTTATGGTAATAATCAGAATAAAGAGTAAAGGATTAGTTAGAAGGATTTACTGTAGAGCTAAAGGATGGCTATTTCAAATGTCAAGGAGGATGAAAAATGAAATTGGGGCACAATTAAAGGAGTGGAATGAGAGAGAAGATGAACCAAGATTTCTAGTTTTAAGTGACAAGTGTACTTCTCCAGATAGTGATGGGGACAGAGACTAGAAGAAAGGTTGCTTTTGGAGTCCAGTTTTGATGACACAAAGCATGCAGGAGACTATCTCAATTAAGAAAATCAAGAGGTGAGACTGGAATAATAGATAAGTTAAGACAGGCAGTTATGCATTTCAGTATAGTAGTTAAATTTATGGTCAGAAAATACTACGGAAATACAAAGTGAAATTGAACTTTTTTTGTCTTAACTCTAGCCTGTTTATTTCATGTCCACTTTGCTTTTAAAATCTCTTACCAATGCTCTCTGATCTGTTTTAATTTCCATTTATTATTTTAAGTATTCTCATTCAACCATACCTTTTGAGAAATTCAAGGAAAAGCAGGTAAGATTAAGGGCTAAAATAAACCCTGTAAAAGAATCTGATTACTTCAGAAAACATGTTAGTTTACTTTGCAGTACTTCTTTTGCTTTATAGATGCCAAGAGAGGATTAATCTATAATGTCTTTGTTCGTGAATTTGCCTTTTATTTCAGTTTATATAATTAAAGAGTTCCCAGGACTGCTTTACATTTATTTTGTTCATCAAAACTTGCTTCTCAAATGTTATGAAAATGGAGTCCTAAAATAATGCTGTCCAAACCAAACCCATACAATTTTCTCTTGGAGCAAAGGCAATGATAAAGTCATACCTTATATCTTATTTTTAACTGAGTAAATAAACACTGTGTTGTCCCTTAATGTATAATTCTTTAGAGTGTTCACTTTATATTCTCCTGCTTCAATATTTGAACATATCTGATGATACATGTAGCGAGATGCAAATAAACAGTGAGAATGAAATCCTCTCTTCATTGAAGTCACAGAGGTCTCATTGGGTCACTCTGTGTGTGTGCTTACATTATGACAGAAAGGAAATAGTCAGAGGGTTGGGAACCTAGATTTCGATCATTAACTTTTGATGAAAGGTAGGGGAAAATTTTATATAGCAAAAATCAAAATAGTGTGTCTGTTGTTGAGGTTATGGGAATCAGGAGAAAAATGGACTTACCAATCTCAGCTCATATTGATAAAAGATTGTCTCTTCTCTTGCATCCTCTTTTCATGTAAATTTGAGTCCCAGCTGATCATGTCATTGTCCTGATCAAAAAAAGACCAAAGAGTAGTTTTCATAGGGACTGAATATATTTCATCAAAACAGACGATACCTTCTAATGTTGAAACTCTGGCCTGCTGTGTATGTGGATATTGTGCATCTTATTGTTTACCCCATGTTAGTGGGTGGGAATTAGTATTTTTCTTCTCTCAAAATCAAACCCTTTCCCAGACTCACTGTAAACAGAACAGAACCCTCATACTAATTTTTTTCTGTGAATTCTCATTAGGAAGCTGAAATGCAAACCCAGGAAAGCTAGAAAAGTTACTTGAAATATCAGTGTATAGGAGAAAAATGCAACAGCAGAGCAATTTTAATCACTGAGCTATTAATTCCGGGTTTAATAGGTATTCTTTTGAAGAGGTGGTCAACTAAGCTGCAGAATCTGCCAGAAATAGCCCTTCAAATTGAGAAGGGGATGTGCATAATAAGGAAGATGTGGAAGAGGACAGGAGAGTTAGCACTCTCCAG
This sequence comes from Pandion haliaetus, assembly GCA_013401275.1. NCBI lineage: Eukaryota > Metazoa > Chordata > Aves > Accipitriformes > Pandionidae > Pandion > Pandion haliaetus. The sequence goes on along the minus strand of VYZV01009328.1, from coordinate 5,658 downwards.
CTCTGGGA
>VYZV01009325.1:118846-141472 GCA_013401275.1 Pandion haliaetus | reverse complement strand
AAATATATTATTGGATATCCACACCTGGCATAGTAAACACTGATAGACATCTGTGCTGTATGCCATTACATTAAATGGTATATACTGAAGTAGAGGCTTCTACATATAACCACTGGGTTCTGCTGTCCCTTCATCTAAACAATAGAAAAAACCTGTCAAAGTAACATAGACCTTTCAGAAAAATGATGCTAAATTTGATATCAAGCTGTATTTACCATGATTATTTAATAGAATAGCGCCAGTGAATCATGAATTGTAAGCAGACACAATTTTCGGTTCAGAATAAGAATACCTTCACTTACAGAAAACAATATCAGTCACCAGTGCAAGGTGTTGATTTAAACTTCCCATCCAATATGGTTTGTGCTATATATTTCACATTCAATGTTATGAACAAAAGCCTTTCTGCAATATCTAATAAACAAAAAAGTAGGAAAGAAAAAAAATAAAAATAGTGACATTAAAAATGTTCCTTTTCTCCAAACTTTAATAACTGGAATCAGTCTTCTTACTAAGATATACCAACATGCTGATCAACATTCTTTTCAGATCTTGCAGCCAGAAGTGCATTAACTCATTAGAGAATAATGTCATAGGACATCTTGCAGCAATTCTCAGTCACTAACTTCTTTGTTACTTAAAGCCATTTGACTTCCATGGGTTTTATGTTATACACATATTTAGATGGGAGTAGAAAGGAAGGAAAATATTGTAGAGGCTTCCACATTTTAATGCATTAACTAGACAAAGGAGGCCACAATTCCCCCTCGTGTCCACCTTTATGAAGAACATTCTCTGTCAGCCCAAGTAATTTCAAAATGTGAATATATGAAAAATAAAAAAAAATATATGGTTTAAGTACAATAAACAGCAAGTTTTATATCCTGAATCCTGTTTCTAATACTATCTTTGACGTCAAGTCACTGAACTTCCCTACTTCCATTTCTCTATAAACTTTGTCTTTCTTATTAATGTAGGGGTTTTAGAAACCATTATGGAAGAATTAATTTAAAATTGAATTAAATTTAGTAGTAGAAAGTACTAATCTTGTTAATAATGAGAATGTCCTCTGTAAGATGGATATTCAGTATCTGGTAATAAGAAAGGAGAGAAAAAAAATCAGCATAGGTTAGTTAATTGGAAAATGACCACAAGTCCCCTACTTGTTGAGGCTGTGAAGAAAAGGCAAACACAGTCCCAAGATGTATCCAGAGAAGTATTTTCTAGAAAAGAACAGGTAGCCTGTGAAAGCCTTCATCTAGAAAATTGTATGCTGTTCTACTCACTTATTTTTTAGGTGCATTTGTTCAAATGGAATACAGATCTAAAGGAGGCCTGCACTGGCAATCAAGAAAATGGAGAGACTGTTATACTAAATGAGAAGAAGAGCTTGATCTGTTTACCCTAGCAAAGTGAAGGCTGAGAAGAAATAACAGTTGTTCTCTATAAATGCATTACAGTGGTGCATTTATACCAGAAAAAGAGAATAACTGTTAAACTTGTCATAAATCAACTTAGGCGGGAGATTAGAATAATGTTTCTAACCAGCAAAGGTACAAGACTCTAAAAGAAGATCCCAGTAGGAGTAGTGTGGGTAGACATCCTAACCAGTTTTTGATTCCTTCGTGAAAAGGACTATATGACATGCAACAGCAAGAGATTGATAGGCTTTTATGTTGTCAGATATGTAAATTCAACATTATAATTCCACCTAAGTTTCAGTTATAAAAATGACTTTCTAGTGAGAGGCAAGAATACCCTTGCTTGGGTAATGGAGGAAAATTCGAGAATGCACATGGTTTTAAGGGGAAAATATGCAGCTTGTTGCTTTTGTATGTTTTCAGTGAGAAAGGCATTATGAAGTAATGAACTGGCTGAAGACTATGATTATTGTATTACCTGGAGAATATTTTAGAGTAACACATTATTGGCTCTGGATTGTTTTATTTAGGATTTGTCTGGGACTGGATATAAGGTAGCAAGAAATTAGTTCAATGCCACTATTTGTTTGTAATATTTGAGAGTGATTGTGTCTGTCCTTGAAAACAAATTGTACATGGATATTAGCTAATTCACTAGCATGTGGTCCAGTAAGCCTAAACTAATCTTGGTAAACTATAGGAGGTAATTGGATGTATGTAGAGACTATACCTGTTCCTCTTATTGAATGTTTCTGTTTTTCATAATTTGTGTTTATCAAATACTGTAGAGTTGATGCCAGGCTACTGTAAAATTATCACATTCCAGTATTGCTGAGGAAAGCTATTTCCCATCTTTGGTTTGCAGATGGCTTTGGTCTGCTTTGAACACAGACCAGGACTTTTTCCATTTTGAGAATAGATCGTTTCCACACATTACGAGGGACTGAACTTTAAATCAATCCAGAAACGATTGCTGGTACAGAATGTGACACTTGACACTTAAACACTGCATTTTGGCAGCATACAGGCCAAACTGAATTCTCACAAACGTCCACGTGAGTTTCCAGACGCAGCTGAAGATATGGATTATTTTGCAAGAATGAATTAGAACCTACGTATTTCAGAAACAGTTTTATATCCTATATCATTTTACCACAGCTCTGCTCAGCAGAAGCATTTGAGCATTGAGAAAAAATAATAAGTGAAAAAGTAAGAGGAAGAACAACAAAAAATAAGGAATTTTTTTCTTTTAGGGACCTTCAGCTTTGAATGTAGTTTTTTCTATCTCTTGTTTGGTCTTATATTACCAAAATTTAATCTTCTTGTGTGCTCAAGGGACCATTAACCTCTTTACCCAGACTGCAAAAAAAAAGCAAAACAGAAGAAAATGGCATTTGTAAGAGAGGACAATGTTGTTGGATTTTATTTTTAATGTAGAGTTGCTTTGCTGGTATAAGAGTATAGAAGCAACCTTTAAAGATCAGGTTACAGATTGGGACACGTACTCTCCTTTTATATGTTAGATTTTACAATATAAAAACATATAGTTGCTTGCATTTCATTAGGTAATGTGTGACTGAATCCCCGGAGACACCAACTATCACTTCTGTTCTCTAGAAGACATGACTTTAGTCATGACTTCTTTTCCTCAAGATCCCAGCCATCGGTACTAAAAACATGTATTTATTACACTCAGGATATGAAAGATATGTATAAAAATCAAATGTCAAGGTTTCTTCTGTTTGTTTTTAATTCCAAAGCAAGGCTCTCATTCTTTCTTGCGTGGGGATTTTGAGGAAGATGACAAATAAATTACAAAGCTTGAGAAAATTGCTTCCAGACAACACTAGAAAATAACAAAAAGCCACTGAAACCATTTGACTCAGCCTTGGTTTCTTCCAGTCAAAAAAAAAAAAAAGATCCAGCTGGTCTCAGAAGCAGAAGGATTAAATTTTAGAATGAACTGAGATTGTGATGAGTAAAATACAGGCTAAAAGAAAAAGCTTTGTTTGTGTGCAGATATGTGAAAAATAGAGCTGTTGGAATGGAATATTTCCACCTTGGGAAGCAAATAGTTGAGTTGGGTTTTTTTAAGGTTTTTACAATCAGCTCTTATAAGAAAAACATATAGAAAAAATATAAAAATTCCATGTTGGTGCACTGTTCTGTATGTCGAGAGCTCTGTTAATACCTCCCACAACTGTCTCTTCATATGATGTGTGTTGGCAGTTCTGTGTTGCAAAACATACAAAGTGCATCAGGGCATCATTAGATCGTGTAATGAATGTACTAAAACAGGTAATAGGGGAAGGGCTGCGCATCTCCCTGCTGCACTGCCGTCTCTTGTCCTGCCGTGGCCTAAAATACTAGATAGATCTGATTAACAAGCTGCTTGGCCAGCTGTGTCTAGCAGATGTGAGTCAGAATGCTCCAGAGACACTTCTGAACTGCACAGCATAATGGTAACATAGAGATCTGGTTGGAAGAGTATTCATGGGAGACAGCTGTGAGTCTCATAGCCCATGCGTGAGAACTGACATGAGGCCTCCACTAAATGAGCTTCTTCATAAGAGGGTGATCATATCAAGAAAGGTATTAGTAAGTTCAATATTTCAGTCATAGCCTCTTCAGAGAAATTATACCATCACTTAGTACAAAAACATTGATAGGTTTTAACTATAACCATGCTGAACACGGTACAAAATGTAGATGTAAGAGAAAGTGCCCACCTTGCCCAATACACATTATAACTTCAGACAGAAATGGGTGGCCCTTGGAAGGTGGATGCACAATGAAGTGAAAGGACTTGCCCAAGGAGCTGGTCAGTGATACCACCAGGAATACAACTGCCTAATGCCACTCTCTAATGCCCCAGCTACTGAAATACTGGACCAATAGTAGAGCTAAACCACGTTCTTACTTATAAACGAAATTGTAAGAAGCTGTCTTACTCAAAACATGTTCCAGTTTATGAAACCATTGATTTGTCTTGGGGGACTTAACTGTGATTTTCAAGCATGAAATTCAAACTATTGCTATATTTAAAATAAATGAAGTTGCAAATGAAAAATACATGTTCTCTCCTTACTAAGCTACAAAGGCAACTGAAAAGTGGAAGGTTTTCCTCTTAGCCAAGTCTTCTCAAACCAGGAATAAGTCCCAAAGAGAAACAGCGGGGTTGGCTCCTTCAAAAGCAAGGGCCTGAGGCAAAGCGAGAGCCTGGTAGTGCTGCTTTCATCTGGTTCAGCTCAAGCAAACAGACGCACTTCTCAGCTGAGGAATGTGAGGCCATTGCCACCGGGTCAAGTCCTGGGAGGCGAGCGTGGGCAGTGCCCTTTCAATCTGCTTTCACAATACAGCGGAAAAAGAGACGTCCACCCATGTACATGCATGCACGTGCCCGCTCACACACGTGCACAAACAGTATATGCACGCACCATGTTCTTTTCAGTGTTTGCCAAGCTACCTAACCAGCTTCACTTTCCTCTTACTTTTTTTTCATAATCCAGCCAAGGCAGACTTCACTGAGCTGGGAAGGAAATATCAATAACAAGAGTTTCTGTCTCACTGGAACAACACCTGACTGCTTTGTATGCATTGCCTATGCTGCTGGTTAGCCACTCCTACTTCACAAGCACATTCTTCTGGCATTATTTCCATTGTTATGAATTTTTACCATCCTTCATCACTATCTGAAATGAACTGACATTAGTTTTGACAGAAGAAAAAAGGGCAGAAAAAAGCAGTTCAAATAAACCTATCTGAGCCTTCAACATTTGATGCATTATCAAAATAGAAAAACAGCTGTAAAAAAGTGGTTTATAGCTTACTGTGTAATCATAGAGTCACACATTCTATAAATCACTGAAACTACAATGGGAATGTGGCAAGGGCAGTGCCAAATGACACTGGGATGCTGTTAATCACAATTCTCATCTAAGCCTATAGTTATTTTTGCTGTGTGATTTAACCTGAAAGAGTCCTTAGGTCAGGTTATTTATCTGAATTCCCTGAGGTGAGCTACTGCAATGGGGCACTTAGAAACATGGTCCCACATTTTTCTGCAAAGCCTCATTGCTTTCTGCCCAAGAATTCTTAGGGGAAAACCCTAAAGGTGCAGATCAGCACTCTCTTTCTGGTTATCTGTGGAAGTAAATCAGCAAATGAAAGGTCAGGGAGAAGAAATTTGGATTGGGTGAGTTTGATAGTTGATTCTGTGAAATCTTCTTGTTTCCCAAACCAAATACACATGCTTATTTCCTTAGAAGAGTCATACCCTCTCAGCCCACGTCCTTTATTTCACCAGCTGTTCTCCCTGTGCTTGTGTGATCTCAGCAATGTATACTACATCCTTCATTACTTTGACTCTCTCTAAACTATGAAAACTTTTCCTTATTTTGGTTATTAAACTCCTGAAAGGCAGCAGAATACAAAACTGATGTTATCTGATAGTGCTTTGGTTTGCCACTCCATTCAGTCTGCACCAGACCAGCTGTGCTAGAATGCAATGTTCACTCCCACAGCAGCTCATTAGAGCTGGAAGTAAAACTCATGATCACACTTTCCCTTGCTTTCCCTTCATCGCTTACGCATGCTTTGGTATCAGCACAGCAGCCATTTTGAGGGAAGAAGAGGTGGAGTCACCATTAACAATATTCTCAAGAGGATATTGCTGTGGACTTTCTGGGTCTCCTGGTATCTGGTGTTAATGCACATTTCTGTAGCCTTCACTTTCCCTTTAGCTGTGTTTGAGCAGTTCTCACTGATTTCGAGTGAATGGATAATCACATCTAAAAAGCAGTCTTAAGTCCAGGACAAACTGTATACCATTCCAAAACAAAGAGACATATGTCTGTAATTAATTTTGTTAGGATGATGGAGAAATTTATAGAATTTTAGAAGTAGCTGGATTTAGGTTTTGCTTACAATCACTGGCTTATCAAAAGACTCTCACAAAGCATGAGAGCATTTTCCAGCTTCTGAACAAAGCTGGTTTTCATGTCATCACATTACAGCAGCCAGCACAATGATTGCTACCTTCTGATAAAATGTAGCCCATAGGTATCTTTTCCTTCTGACTTGCATTTAAAACATCTTTTAAACCAGCTAGTGCCATTAAGTCCTCTTGCTTGACTTCCTGCATAAGCCATGCATTTTCATTCTCTAACTCCAGTACTAAGTTGGTGTTATGGTAAAGCAAAACATATGTTCTTAAAAAGACACTCAGATATGATTTGAAGACATCAAGAGAGCTATTCAATTACTTTCTGTTGTAGTTTGTTGCAGAATGATTCAGTAATTTTAAATACTTATTCTTTGGGTTACTGCGATACCTATAAAATTTTGGCCTGGGCTCAGACCTCATTATGCCAAGTTTCACAGGCATGTAGAACAAAAAGGCAGGATGAGTTGCCAGTCTATGTGATTATTCAAAGAAGAAATGCTAATTCCTTTCTTTTGTCCATACTCTTATCCAAATCGACTCTGAATTCTCTTGCAGGCTGTCTTGCTGGACTGACTTATTAGTGTTGATTTACTCCACAAATTCAAGTTTTAGTAATTTGTTATTCTGTTGCCAAATTGCTGTGGAAGAGCTCTGATTAACCACACTGGTATAACAAGTTTTGTCCAGAGTTACAGATTACATTTTGGGTAAACCAAACTGTAATATGGGGATACCTTTCTATAGATGTACTTACACATCTGGGTCTGCAGAGCCTGATATTTTAAAGGCGTCAGTAGAATGGATATAGATGGTTGTGTTGCTGATGAATAAAAGCTAAAGAGTTGAGTGTGCAGTTCAACCAGGCAGTGCCAATAGTAACACTTAAAAATCAGTTTCAAGTTCTTTGGGACAGAATGTGTCTGTGTTTGGATGGGGGTATAAGTGGAAAAAAAGAGAAAATCAAACAAGGCAGCAATGCACATATCCTTTGTTCACATTTCAACACCCATACATTGTACACTACAAGCACTTTTACCTCTTCTCCACAACAAACTCTGTATTTTGAATATACAGTCAGCCAGAGCCCACTCATCTGCTGTTGATATTTCTCACGTCTGACTTCATTGCTACATATGTGAGTTATTTAGTGGCTGTTATATTAGCTTTTGCAAATGGAGATAAGACTACAGTGAAAAGTAGAGTTTGTAGGAACAATGGATTTTCTTTATAACTTTAAAAAATACTGGGAAGATTTTCTTAGGAAAAAAAAGGCTGGTATAATTTTTAATGTGGCAAAAAATACTAATTTGCTCTTGGGAGAATGAATAAATTAAATACTTAGACTACACTCCGTTATTAAAGAGAAATGTATGTATTTTGCAGGTAAAATGAGACTTCTATGAGGATTGGGAGCAAACCAGATTTTTAGCAGATTTTCACAAGTTCAGTATTTTTCATTACAAGCCAAAATGAAATAAGTGAAATTTGGAATTTCCTCTGAATGAAAATTGTAAAAAAAAATTGATTTATTAGACCATTTTCTTTAGATAAAACTAAAATTTTATTATTTTGATTTATGTGGTTTTGTATAAAGGCTGCTAAAAATAAAACAAGAGAACTTGAAAAGATTTCTGAAAAGGAACAACCATTTTATTTTTCTTCTTTTGGGATTCTTATCTTTGCATGAAGCATCTTGCTTGTGATAAATTTGCCAAACAGAAGAAAAAATCCTTATAAGATTTCTGGTGAGCTTGAGATACTAGAAAAATGTTAGACGTGAAGCCTGTGAAATACTAAGGTTTAAACGAATGGCAACCTCTAAATCAGCTCTACCTGACAGAGTAGGTCAGTAGCAACTGACCAGAGAACAGCAGCAACTTTATGAGCAAGTTCCAGTGATAGACACAAGATAAATTGATTTGATCAGTAATGTGACCTGGCACAAGCATAAGAACAGCCTTTTGAAATGTCTCCTACCTCCTTAATGGGAGTGTAGGAAGGGAGTAGTTTCCAGGGCTATCAGTGGCACAGAGAAGAGTTTTATTGTGCTGTCAACTAACTAAGTAAGATTTGTTACTGCATAACTTCACACTGAAATGATATGACATCATGCATTTGCCAGAAAAACATGGTGTGGGACTGTTTGTTCCTCAGATGATTTCCTTAAGATACAATGACAGGTTTTTAGTTAAACATTTTCAAATACCCAAGTGTATGATCGTAGTATTTAATTATAGCTGAATTCTTGTAAACAGTTTGAAGTAAAACTGTCTGTTGTAGTCACTCTGTAATCATGGAACCATGAAAACATAAAGCTGGAAATGACATCAAGAGGTCATCAAGTCCAACATCCTACACTGAGCAGCATCCAGTACTCATAGGCAAACATAGAAATACAAGCATCTGTAGCAAAGCGAGACCAGGATATTGCATATACTCTCTGGAGTCACTGTTTGATTTCCTAGGCTTGTTAAACTTGCATGTCTGCAGAACTTCCAGCATTTAGGTCCTCTCCTGCTGTTTGGTGCAGGAGATTTTTTTCCTTTTTTTTTTTTTCTGATTTCTGGACTTCAAATGTATATGATCAAAGAAAATTACATTTTAGATACAGTGAAGGGCAATAGCAATGGAAACCTCTAAACAGAAGAGATTTTACTCTTTCATCTCTTATCTGGAACTTGGAGGTCTTCCAGCTTTGCTTTTCAGCATTGGTCCTGTTAAATATTGGCCCAGAATGATTGAGCAAACCTGTTTCAAGACTTCTTTCTAGTTTTGAATAACCTAGATTTTAAAACCTCTGAATGTTTGGTGTAAAAATGAAATCAAGTTTCTGTGTGGGTTATTGTGAAAGAAAAATTTTGCCAAATGCCTCCTCTTTTTCTCATTCAGTTACTTAATTTCTGTTTTTTGATCAGTGCCGTATGCTGCCCTCAACTTTCTCTTTGCTTTGAATTTTCAAAAGAAGAATAGATTTAGTTGTGTTGTAAAGCCAGCTGAATGGGAAGCAATTACTGCTGGTGATCTGAATTAGCAAAGCTTTAAATCCTATTGGAATAAGACTATAGCCAATAACCTTTGCATTAAGAAATAGTTACTAAGACTCTTTTTTAAGGACAAGCGTCATTTTTAGAACAGACTTCACCCCTTAAAATCATAGAATCATAGGATCATTAGAATCATAGAATGGTTTGTGTTGGAAGGGACCTTAAAGATCATCTAGTTCCAAGCCCCGTGCCATGGGCAGGGACACCTTCTACTAGACCAGCTCGCTCAAAGCCCCATCCAACATGGCCTTGAACACTTCCAGGGATGGGGCATCCACAACCTCTCTGGGCGACCTGTTCCAGTGCCTCACCACCCTCACAGTAAAGAATTTCTTCCTTACATCTGATCTAAATCTACCCTCTTTCAGTTTAAAGCCATTACTCCTTGTCCTATCACTACATGCCCTTGTAAAAAGTCCCTCTCCAACTTTCTTGTAGGCCCCCTTTAGGTACTGGAAGGCTGCTGTAAGGTCTCCCCAGAGCCTTCTCTTCTCCAGGCTGAACAACCCCAGCTCTCTGAGGCTGTCCTCATAGGAGAGGTGCTTCAGCCCTCTGATCATCTTCGTGGCCCTCCTCTGGACTCGCTCCAACAGGTCCATGTCCTTCTTATGTTGTGGCCCCAGAGCTGAACACAGTACTCCAGGTGGGGTCTCATGAAAGCTGAGTAGAGGGGGAGAATCACCTCCCTCAACCTGCTGGTCATGCTTCTTTGATGCAGCCCAGAATACGGTTGGCTTTCTGAGCTGCAAGCATACATTGCCTGGTCATGTTGAGCTTCTCGTCAACCAACACTCCCAAGTCCTTCTCCTTAGGGCTGCTTTCAATCCACTCATTGCCTGGCCTGTATTTGTGCTTGGGATTGCCCCGACCCATGTGCAGGACCTTGCACTTGGCCTTGTTGAACTTCATGATGTTCACATGGGCCCACCTCTCCAGCCTGTCAAGGTCCCTCTGGATGGCATCCCTTCCCTCCAGTGTGTTGACTGCTCCACACAGCTTGGCATCACCGGCAAACCTGCTGAGGGTGCACTCAATCCCACCTACCATGTCACTGATGAAGATGTTAAACAGTACCGGTCCCAATACCAACCCCTGAGGAACACCACTCGTCACTGGTCTCCACTCAGACATCGAGCTGTTGACCACAACTCTTTGAGTGTGACCATCCAGAGAATTCTTTATCCATCAAGTGGTCCATCCATCAAATCCGTGTGTCTCCAATTTAGAGACAGGGATGTCATGTGGGACAGTGTCAAATGCTTTGCACAAATCTGGGTAGATGACGTCCATTGCTCTTCCCTTATCCACCAATGCTGTAACCCCATTGTAAAAGGCTACCAAATTTGTCAGGCATGATTTGCCCTTAGTGAAGCCACGCTGGCTGTCACCAATGAACTCCTTATTTTCCATGTGCCCTAGCATAGTTTCTGGGAGGATCTGCTCTATGAACTTGCTGGCCACTTATGTGAGACTGACTGGCCTGTAGTTCCCCAGGTCTTCCTTTTCTTCTCTTTTTAAAAATGGTGGTTATGTTTCCCCAGTCTAAGTTGTGCTGAAGGTTAGGCTTAGATGCACATATTTTGTCAGTCAAATTGGAAATGTTCCATAAGCCTCCTCAGCTGAAACATGCAAAGTAAAGCACTTCTCTTTTGAGTGTTGTCTACATGCATATTCACATTATGATGTGTTTTTGTATTGCAAATGCTTAAGTCAGACTCTGTTTTGCCTTAGATACACCTGGAAGGTGTTCTTCTTCCTCCACATGCCCATGTCCTTTATATCATCTCAGGTACTCAGCTGAATCAGAACACTTAACCAGTGAAGGGAAACATTTTTGCCAAAACAAAGCTCTTTGGATATTATTTTATTCAGAGTTTTTTGGGGAGAGTTGTTTTGTTTTCTTCTGTTTCATATTAATTTCTCCAGCTCTGTAAAACAATATGAAGGTTGTGCTCAGCTCTGACCACACAGTACCTTTTGTGCACTTTTTCTTGTGGTACCGTGGAATTTCCATTCATGTTAATTAATATTTTACCTTCATATTTCTATCATGATCTCACCAGTCTCTGTGGGTAGTTTCATCTTTCATCATCACCATCTTTCAGCAAGCATATTTTTGCCATAGACACCCATATTTAAGTTTTGAATAGATATTGAAGTTGCTCTTCTTTTAATTTCTGGTCACAAACAGTGTGAATTGTACCTGCAAAAGTATTTCTTGGCTAGACAGTAGCTTCTTTTTGAATCCAGATAGTCAAGAGGCTTTCAAACAGTCAAGAGGCTTTGGCACTCATACTGCCTACTAAGCCATATTTATTGTCAATGCTGAAGAAGACTGATGACCCCAGTTCTGAGGGGGTTAGGTCTTCTAAACTGACATTTAAAATACTCTTGCACCTTCACTATGTTGAGTTGGTAACACTGAGATCTTCGGTCCCTGATAGTCACTAGCTCACTCAATAAAGCCAGGATTCTCAGGTTCTAGTTTGGTTTATTCATAGAACAAGTCCACTTTGAAATTTTCTAATATCTGTGTGTTTCGACTGCAAGGAAATTAAATAGCAATAGCCACCTCTATGAAGGGATTGCCCAGATGCATAATAGGTTATGTTATGAATAGTTATGAGACCACCAAAGTAGTTTCTGAGATAAAGGTGTGCACCACCAGAGGTTAAGCCATAGCTGTAGCCCGACTAAAATTGTAAGATACAATTGCAACATCAGTTGAAGTTGCAACATCTACTGTGCATGTACAGTGAAGCTGCCTAGAAACTGCAAGCTCATAGGAGTGTTGTTGCACATATGATGAAATAAGAATATAAGCGAGAAAAGTTTTGTAGTGAGGGGTAATATCTTTTTTTTAAAGCAGCACATGCTTTTTGTCATCACAGTGCTGGGAGGGCACATATATTCCCTCTCCTTCTGTTTGCCAGGTAGATAAGAGGGCAGTTTCTTTTGACCCCAGGAGGGCCTGCAACAGAAGCTTGGACAGAGTGCAGAAGAAGAATGCAGAAGAAACACAGTCATTGGAAGTAACTTTTCTTTCTACTTCAATACTCATCCATATGCATTAACACTGTGGGTGATCCCATGCACTTCATATACTCACTAATTACCTAAAGGTAAAACTCCTGTTATAGCTTCTTCTGAAAGACAGGGTGGGGGGAGCAGAGTCAACACAGTCATTGTGTAGATCCAGAAGCTATATTCCTACCTGATAACAATGCCAGAGAAGAGAAAGAGGGGTAAGATTCTGTTCTGGGTAAAGGGAGAAAATAAATCACAAAAGTCTTTGACGAACTCTAGCAGTCTGGGAACTGTTCAGATCTTCAAACCAGTTCTAATCCATACTAAGAGCAGCAGCATGGATGGGTATGGAGTGGTATGAGCTAAAGCTGTTGCTTCAGTAAGAGTGTTTGACATAATCCCTCAAGGCACAAAGTATAATACTGCTGGGTATAATTTATAATTATATTTTGTTGGGTTTCTTCACTTTTGTAACTTTTCCAGTCTTGAAATCAAGAACTTAAGCTTCTGCTTTCCTTGATTAAACTTTTGGTTTTGCTTTTAAGCTTGTCTGGTGAAAAGCCTGAATCTGGATAAAGATTCAAGGAACATGACTTCTCTGGAGGGTAATTAATCCAGTAAAACTCTTTGTGCAGGCAATAGCCTTCCCTCCTGCTAGAAGCTGAGATATATATGTCTTTTGCCAGGATATAAGGACTAGTTTGAAAGTGCTGTGAGCAAGTATTAAGATTTAGTGGCAGAAAGATCATTTACAGCTGCAGGTACACCTCAGATCATCAACATGCTAGTTTTTAAAATTAAATAACTCAGATGCTGTTGAAAACTTCACCCCAAATCTTCATTAATTCTAAAAAAAACCTTATGTTAAATGTCATGGTTTTGGAAAACAGAAACAAACTTTAGAATCAGACATGTTGATGATTTACCAGAAAGACTATGTAGTTAATCTTCTGAAAAAATGCCCTGGTAGCAAGTTCTGGTCTTGTTTTTTAATTGTTGAATGGTTTGTTTTCCTTCACAACTCCAGTATTACCTCACTACCACTCTTCCTAAAATCACCTGTCATCAGGAATGCAAATGAGCTGAATTATGAATTTTAATCTCTTCTTAGGTTCTATGGTCCTTCAAGACTGAACTGAGTAGAACACATAGCTGTGAATGCATTACTACTCTGATTAGGATTTGTTCCTATACTCTTCTTAGGATGAAATATTTTGCTAGACTGAGGCCACAAGTGATCTGATTCCTATGACCGCCAAGTTAAAGGTCAACTTGAAGAGCAGGGATCAAATCTCTTTCCTCATAGGCTACTTCAGGAATCTATGAAAGTGTTGTGCATGTTCATTAATGTCTGTTGCACAGGATTTTTTAATCCGCTTGATAATGAAAACCTAATGTCTACATTTCTTCTCTTGGTTGACACAGATTAATTTAAATTCAGAAAATCATACAGAAAATTCTTAATTTAGTACTTTTGTCTATGGGCTGTTTGGAACAAAAAAATGGAGTAGTTGGTGAAAATAAAGAGCTAATAAAACATAATCAACATCTTCTCTTTTAGCTCTTTCCCCAAGGAAACAAATGTAAATCTGGCATCTTTTAAAATTTAGGTTAATGGTCCATTGGAATGGAATGCTTGTAAACCTAATGGCTTGATCATGCACAGATAATAAATATTGGGCAACCCAGAAATTCTAGTGGAAAATATTCTGTTTTCAGGATCCAGTCAGCCACTACAACATTGTTATTTGTGACACTGGATATAACAAAAATGGCTTTAAGCACTGTACAGATGAGTTAGTCCTAAGAATTTCAGATTTCAAGCCTTTCAATGACAGGCAGTCTTCAGCAGTCCGTGATACCTGTTGTTTGATGCAGCTGCCCTTTGAACTGCTTAGTGTCACCATTTTCTTTTCCTCTAATCCTATAATCCTTGTCAGGTGAAGAGCAGCTTAATAACAAATGCGTTAGCAGAACACAGTGGATATCTGCGTTCTGACATTCCAGCCTGCGGTTATTTGGTACTTAGGCTTCTCTGCTGTCTGCACACTGAATTTGCCAAAATCTCGAAGCAGAACCACTCCATTATCTTCCTGTCACACTTTCTTTTATGTAAACTACAAAAGACTACAAACTCTAATGTTAGTTGTGATGTTAGTACAAAAGCAAACACAGTTGACGAAGATGACTCAGGAAGTAGGGAACATCACACCTACTGGATAAGGGAAGCATGAAAAAATCAATCCCAACCAACGTTTCTTGCAGAATGGGTGTCCTTTCTCCAAGTCCTACTAAGGTTAGCAGCTGGCAGTGACTTTGTGGGTTGACATAAACCCCGAGGTCTTCTCTGCATTCTTAGGAATGGTTCTCTGTTCTGTTTTCTTCAGAGCTCAGCTTTGAGTTAGCACCACGCTGTAGGCAAGCAGCTTGGTCCTCTCAGGAATATCCCAGTCTGTACTCATGCTGCTTACTGTTTCTCTCACTGCCTTTTCCACTGCATTCAAAAAGTTCTGCAGAGCTGAGCTTGCCCTTGAGGAAAGGAGCAATTCCCCCCTTCCTTCTCCTTTCCAGAATTTTAAGTCTGACTCAGGGTACAGCAGCCAGAGTGAGGTAAATATATAACCTTCTTCTTGGTTGCCACCCATGCGACCTCTTTAAGATAACAGGAAATATGCACTGGATTTATACAGTAAACTGGGAACAATCTATCATTTGTAACTGCAACACTATAGGAGCAAAGTGCTCCAAAGTAAGGCACTTCTTAGTAACAACTTGGATTTAAGAAGACTTTATTGCATTATATAGAAGTTGAGTTTTGTCCACTATTATTTCACTTGTTCTGGGAAAGATTGGTTTGTGCCTTTCAGCATGCAGGACACTTATTCTCATATCTAAATATTTTCTTCTCAGGTTTCACTATGGACAGAACTCACTATCAAATAAAAGCCCTTCCATTTAGATTACCTACGGCACCACTGGTCTTCAACGGGGTGCTATGAGTCATATGAGCTTATTTTATACGGGTTGGGCTAAACTTGTTTTCTGACGTGAGCAACTCCTCGAACACAGAACTCGCAATATACATCTAAACAATTTTTCTTTAATAATACTTCTCTAATGATTTTAAATCACTTAGGGTTTATAAAGCCTAAGGAATTCCTATTCCTGACATTGGACAAATAAGTCATTAGGGAAATTGTTCTTCTAGTCTTTGTGATACTCTCTGCTAGTCTGTAAGTTTTTGACTCAGATTCTATCACTTTGCATGTGCTTCTACAGTATCTGGCTCCTGCCTTCATTAGGTTGTTTAAATACCAAGATAATACAATAAAAATGAATATAGTTTGAAGCATCTTATTCTGCAACTGCAGAATCTTGATAGAAGGACTATGATTTCTTTTGTTTGGATTTTAGGGAGCAGAAAGTAATGTCTGTTTTCCCCAAACAACATGGAAAGCAGGAAAGTGCGGTCAGCTGTTGTTATTAATTATAACTTTAGTAGCCAGTTGTAAGAAATTTGTGTCTCCCATATTTAGGCAGAATCTTATGTATCTCTATAAAGAAGTGAATAAATTGAACTGTTCACACTTATTTCTGTAGTGGATATATTAATATGACTGCTAGTATGTTCCAGTATGAAGTAAGTGCTCACAAAAGCTCTTAGAGCAGCAGTTTTATAATCCCACAATGCCAGTAATTTTTGGAACTAAATGCAAAACTAATTTCTTCAAATTAACTTCCCCTCAGTAAGTATTTTAGCAAAGGTCTTGATTTAACTACAAAACTGTTATGGCAACGTTGGTGGTAAAAGTGAGTACTTCCCCAATATATACAAACATGTGTGTATGCTTCCATGTGAAGTGCCAAACAAGAAAAATCTGGTTCAGTGTCGTGCTCTTACTACATTGTGTTGAAATTGTTAAATGAAATAGAAGTATTAGTATGCTAGGGTTTTTTTATTGAATAGGAAATCAATTAAACCTACAAAAATCTGCATCTCCTTCCAACCAAACACAAGAAGTATAGCCTTTTCAATATCCTGTCAAAATGGACAGCTGAACTGGAAAAAGCTAGATAAAGCTGAACCAGGGCAAGAGAGAGAATGCTTCAGAAAAATTGCTTTATCTGGAACACCCTTGGTCATCCAATGTACCTGCAAATTAAGGATAGGCAAGAAAATGGTTCAGCTAGTCAACACCAGGTTGCAGCTATGCTGTCCCAGTCAGCCTACCTCTGCTTGCTTGCCAGGTGAGGAAGGAGGCATGTTCATGGATCAGAATCCTCACCAGACCGATGGCTGCTGCCTGTCAGCTGCGGGCTGGCCACACAAATAAGCCTGGAGCACTGTACAACCTTCAGGCAGTATTTTGTATGGGCCTGGCTTAGATTAATTCTGTTCTTATCTTCAGAATTTTTGACTCCTCCGATACTATTGATTGCCCAAATAGCATGAGACCAAGAATATAAAAATATAAATAAATTAAAAATGCCCTTAAAGTCGTCTCAAATATTTCTCCATTCTTTCTCCCAGATATGTTTTGGGGGGAAAAAACCAACCCTCTCAAATATATCCAATGCATGTTACTGGAGAAATCTGTACACTCGTGGCACTGAAACCTGCAACTCCTTGTTATATAAATGTACTTACACTGCTCTCCAAAATCAGCTCCTGGTCTCCTTAGCAACACAGACTGCAAAGAACTCACCAGCCTGGTGTTCTGTTGCATGTACAAGCTTCCAAGTCAACTGGAAGATTTTTGGTTTAGGATTCAGAATTTCCCTCAGACAAGTTCAAGCTACTGGTGAGGGAGATTCCTCTTTTGCAGATGGCTTCATAAAAGCTATATAGTTCATTGAAATATATAAGCAATGATCCAACAGGTGCTTCTGAGAAAAAGAGAATTTTCATAGCAGGAGACTGAGCAATTTATTCCCTTCCTCCTCCCCATCCCATGCCTCATGACTGTAGAACAAAATATTTTAATACTGAAACTCGTTTCTTTAACATATCTCCCCTTATAACTTATTCACATAAGGATGCAAGATTGTATACAAGAATAATCCCATGTCTTTCCCAAAGCTTCTAGAAATTAATGCATTTTTCTTGTATTGTAAGACAGAAATGTGAGAAATGTTATTTATTATTACACCTGTCAGTGCTTGTGAGATGCTATTATAAGACTAATGGTTACCTAATACTATCATGCCTGGCTTTAGCTACTGAAGATTTAAATTGGTTCTGGAAATTAAAATCTCCTTTTAAATTATTCCTTCCCCAGTCCCTTCTAGCTAGCTTGAGGTTTCCTTGGGGTTTTTTTGTCTTGTTTTTAAACTAGTTCTGTACACACACAAGGTAACAGTAATTTCATTTAGATTTAAGACTGAGATTGTTGCATTTCCTCAGTTGTCACTGCACTCCACTGCATTCCCTGATGCCACCAAATCGACAAGGAAATTACTAATTAAGGCCACATCACGTGCATTAACATTCAAATATTATGTTACTCAAAACATCTACAGGCTTCTTGATTCATTTGCACTGGGCTGAGAACTGAGAGAGGGAACACAAGGATGATCAATCTCTTAGGTCGGGTGGCTTTGAGCTGCAAGCCCCAGGGTCCTCCCTTTGCCTCCAAAATAGGCTGGTGGGAAAAGTGATACAGCAATGAGCTCACTCTGCACTTCTGGACAATTTCCTTTTTCCTATGTATTTAAATACACAGGAAATAATCCCTCTATTAAAGTGAGGCCCACTACGTGAAGATGGGCAAAGGTTCAACTGAAGGGAAAGAAAAATATGTTCTTGCACCAGGAGATTTTCCTGCCTGAACAAGCTGGGAATAGCTTTGTGGCTTATTTGCTGGAAAGCTCTGGGACCTGGAAGAACGGGGAAGCATGTGTCAAACACACATACCCCAATCACAAATTTCCCTCAGCAAAGGAACTCAGGATGGTTTTGTTTTCCTTCATGGGTTTCAGTTAAGGAACAAACCTTAAAGGTCTGTGATTGAAGCGGAGAAGTTACACTGCCCGACTGTGCCGGTAACACCAGGCTACACACGTCTCCCCGTCCGAGGTCTGGGAGCATGTTGTCTTTGTACTCTCTGTACTCTTGACTTCTCAGCAGCAAAACACGGCTGGGTCTGTCGCTGCTTTATTAGCATTTCTGCTCCAGAGCAACGCAAAACCACCGGCCCCAGAAAAAAAATATATTTAATTAGATTTTCCCACCACATCCACCTGGATCCAAGGGACTTGCTGAACATTGTGCTGCCTCCAGGTAATGTAGGAGAAGGGCTTCTCCAGTCTGTAACAAACTCCTGCCAGGAGGCATTTACTCATGTTACTGTAATTCTCTGTAAAATAAAATTTAGTCTGACAAAAAGCAGCTGCAAGTGAACAATACCGGTTTCTGATGAAAGCTTGAATGACTGGATTGTATGCTGGGTATGATTTTAAACAAAAATATTTCTTGTGTGTAACTTGTGAATAACTTCAGTTGTCTTATAACAAAACTGTAGACAAAATAAATGTAAATTCTTTTACAAACAGATTTTATAGCTGTGTCACAGGATATGTATTACCTTGAACCTAGCAGCACACATACCATTTTTCACTGTTAATCTGTAAATAAATTTTAATTAGCGAGAATATCTCAAATTGGAACAAGTAAGATCTTTGATTCTCATTTTCCCCTCTGTTCATCAGAATAGATGTTGTTTCCAGATCTGTCATTGCAAGCTAAATACAGAAGCAAGAAATACATGAAGAATTTCCTTTCTGTATACTGTTTGCTTCCCAGTCTCTTTTACCAGCCTCTTGACCTGAAAGTAATTGTTTCCAGTGAGAAGCTGCACCAGTGAAAAACATGGAAAAATTTTGAAATGTAGCAAGATAAATGTTTAATCAGCATTGCCTTATTGATTATTTTTTGGCAGTGATAGTGGATTAGAGAGATCTGCTCATTTCATTTAATGTTTTGTGTTTTTACGAGTGATTGTAGCTCATCCTTCATTCACTTCAGGCAGTTATGTGGTTACGGAGTGAGGTGAGTCCTGATTTAATTGTCCTTTGCTTATGCAAAATACTAGTTATGAATAGTTACTTGGATTGGTAGTAAGTGGTGGCTAAATGTATTATTCTACAAAATAAATTATTAATTAAAGATTAGAGTATTCAAACAATTCAAATTGGCTTTGTGTGTTCATTCTCTTTATGAATTAATTTAATTTGCATCTTATGTTTATAGATGGGCTAGTTTCAATAACAAAAAGCAGAAAAACACCTGCAATTATTTTGGGGAGTTTACTGTAGAGAATAGGTTCAGACAAACCTTTACCTATGGCTAACCATAGTGAGAACTACCTGAATTTGAGAGCACCCCTAAACTATGTAGAAAAATAATTAGGTTTTCCTTCATGTAATTAAAATCTGCACTGTGAATGCATATGCACATGGGATTAGAGACACATTTCCATGTGAAACTGTACCTCTGGCATTTCCCGACTTTTGGGTACTTAACTCTGCAATCTTCATGTTTTCTTAACTTGGTGTTTTTACTTTTTTGAATGGAATGTTTATTTGTGCTGGAGACAGATAATGATCAAACATCTGCCTGTGGATGCACACAACATGTACCAGCCAACTGCTTGCAGGCTTCACCAGGGGAGGAACACCCAGTTTTGGGGTCCAGAAACCAGCCCCTACTCAACCACACTGTCTACTTTTTTGTAAATAGGCTATAGACTATATTCCTTCCAGCAGAGGGCAGTGGAATGGCAGATGTATATATATAAAACAGTATTTTAATGTAATTTAAGAGAGAAAATTCAAATATTCATTGAAAAAAATTGAAATTAAATAGGCAATAAGCAAGAGAGATCATTTGCATTGCCCTTCAGGCATAATGTGATTTTCCTTTGGCTCTATTCCAAGAAATACAGAGGAGACCTTTTGATTAACAATGGTATGCCATTATGAAAAACACTCTAGTGCTTAAGAATTAATAAAATGTGAATTTCTGAACTAGAAAAAAATTTATTCTAAATGCCTTAATCACAAAAAGTCTCATTTTTGTGTGGCCTGGTTTAAGGTGCATCTTTTTGACAAATATTTTTTCTCTTGAGGAAAAGGTTAGATTAGTATTTTCTGTCAAAAGAATAGAATCCATTAAGATACTGGCCGTGGTATTGTTTCTAATAAAAAACTATGCAGACACATAAAGGAGCCATGTCTTTAAATACTTATTGTGAGATATGATGTTCCATTTCAGATTTCTGACCTTTGCAAAGCTGAAAATGCTCTCAAAATTGTAAGACCCTGTGGCAGGTCAGAAATCACATGGCTTCAGACTGCAATTGCACAGTTGTGAATAAGTAAGTCTCAAAGCCTTTATTGATAGCTGTGAATTAACTTTTTTCATTGCATTTTCCTGTAGAATATCCACTCTCAGACTCTGATGTTCAACATCTGAAGCTTAGCAGCTTTGGTGTTATATGCCTAAAGCCAGAGGCAAATACGAAATGAATGTGCTTCTTACTCTCATGCAGGCTGAGCTTCTGTTCTCTTAGAGCCTCCTCTAGAAATCTGTTTAAATGAAACTGCTCCTTCTTATAGCTACCTTCATTTAAGGCAAAAGAACAGCAGAATTTTCAGTGCGATTGAGAGCAGCAGCATCTAAGTAAAGCAGCACCGCAACCAATACCAGTATTTGATGGGAATGCTTGAAAAGAAAATAAATGTAATAGCTCCTTGAATCTTCATTTCCTGGTCTCCCTTCTAGATTGCAGGTGCATGATTTAATGTCCATTTACCATGGTTTCTAAGACCAGAATCTGCTTTTCTTAAACACTTTTTATTGACTAAATTTAATCCAGGCCGTTTGTGCAGTAAAATCTTCTAGATAATACGGTCATCCTTAAAAAAAACCCCAAAAACTGAAGAAGAAAGCAAAAAAATGGGAACCTTTAATCTGAAGTAAAAAGATATATTGGCATGACATTGAATTGTCTGGTATTTTCCCTAGGTCAGTATCGTACAGAATAACTGTATTCCACATCCTCATTACTGATCAGCTGAATCAGTTGCTAGTTTAGGGTGATACACAGTGTTGGTCTATTCCTAAAATGGAGTAACTCCAAAGACTACTTTCTAAATATGCTATGATGGCATTTCATACTATAATTTCCTCTAGAATTAACCAACATGAAACTTTTTTTCGTGGGTTTGTATGGTTTTCTTTTGCACTTTTTTTAAAGTGTGTGAATGCATTTTACATTTTCATAATATTTTATAACTTTTTTCTATTTCCTTTGCATTTGTGTGAAAGAGATGGATGGCAAGGAATAATCAGGGTCAGGAGAAAGATACTAAGTGAGTTCTAGATGTGAATATAAAACTCTAGATGTGTATAAGCCATGTTCTGAGCTAAACTCATTAAATGCATTTCAGAATTGAGATATTACCGGTAAGCAAAGAATCAAATTTGCAATTCCAACTATTTACTTCATATAAACATCCTGGCTGCAAATTAACCACAAAAATGTTGGATGAAACCATGTTCTTCATCTAAATCTACAGTGAATATCTAGCCAAAAGGAGTATGTTGTTCTTTGCTGGTACATCTCAAAACTCTCAGAGAGTTTTCAGTCTGTTTTGTTTTGCTTGCCTTATATTTTCAGCTACCCATAAACATCAGCCTTTGATGTATATATCAGCCTTACTACTAATGGTACCTCTGGAGCAATGGATTGAGCCTCCTATTAAGTAAATAAATCTGCTCTTAACTTCCAAAATTATAAATAACATGAGGAATGTCAGGGCAACCTTGGGGTAAGCCAAGTCTTAGCACAGCTGCTGTGACCTTCCACGTCAGCATCTTAGCCTTTATCAGTGTTTGATTTGCATACAACATGGAATTTCTTGAGTTTGACATTAATTTAATTTTATTTCTCTTTGCTACATATTAGGAAAATTTAAAAATTGGCAAATATTTCCAGACTGCATAAGGTTTCCTAGGAGGTTTTCTTGGGAGGTCTCTGACAGATCATTCATAATAAAGAGAATTACACTAATTTACTCTAGTACAAGGTAAACACTGTAACCATATTGTAAGCTTCCGTGAACTGAAGCCGCTGTGCTCACTATAAAAGTTTATCTTCTCTGACCTACCACATAGGACACGGAGCCA
>VYZV01009325.1:96556-118769 GCA_013401275.1 Pandion haliaetus | reverse complement strand
GCAGTTTTGTAGAAACTAATCCTCTTCCCACTGCAGTTCTGTACTTCAATTAAGTGTTCTTTAATGAATGTCTAATTTTAAACATGCAATTAGTCAGAGTGAGAACAATAGACCTACCTGTGCTTAATTTCCTTGACTTTTCAAAGCTGTACTGACTTTAACAGAAGTATAATCGAGTTTCTACAGTTCAGTAGTTACTGGATAAAAGCTAACTTAGGTCCTCAATGAAAGACAGAATTCAACTTTTCTTTTACAGTTTACTAAGGTTTTCTGAATACCTTTTATTAGGTATGTGTTCACTCATGTTACTGTTGGACTTTCTTAAAAACTGGGCCAGCAGCACCAAGATGCTTCTCCCAATGTCTCTACTGGGTTCGATTACTCCAAGTGGTAGAAATCACACTGCTTTAATTTTACAGCTCTTGAGGTTTTTCTGAACCAAGGCACTAATTTTTGAGGCAAGTATACTAGTAGTATTTAAAAACCCCACAGCTAAGAAGCATATAACATCATTCTGTCTTTGATTTTTATCACTGCTGATCTAATTTCCATCAAATCTGATAGTATAGAATGTTTTTCTACCTGCTGTGTCCCCTTTATGATTACAACATAGGTATTCTTGCCAGGGATAAAAACCTAGCTGTTATGTAAGGACTGGAAATACTGCCCAATCATCAAATTCTTGTGTGTCAACAGCAATATGAATTCAAGGTGGCATCCAGAGAAGTTCAAGAAGCTATTCAGAGAATGCTCTGGTTTCCATGTCAAAACTCTGTCTTGTGAAGAGGATAATTTTTATTTCCATTATTTTAAGTAGCAATACCTGCTTCGCATACTGCATTTCAGTCTAGACCTCTGGTTGTACCATATTTGCCAAAATTTACAATCTGAGTCTCAAGTTTAGATTTCTAAATCCTAATAAGGGTACTTACATAATTAATCTATGGATGCCAAGAACTTATGGACACATAGAAACCTGTTTTTTAATAAAATTCCCTCTCATGACTGCTGAAGGACTTATTAAAGAAAGACAAGTCTGAATTCAACATGACTGACATGCTTATAACGTGATAGATGCTAAAGCAAGATCTATAGAACAAATTTCTATACACTGTTGTGTAAAGATACATTAGCCTCTGAAAATTTAGGCATGCAATGGCTCTGCCGTTGTTTCCTGGGAGCACAGTGGTGGTATTTACCAAAGTATTTTCTGACACTTTGCGCATAAGTTAAAGAATCTGCTTATGTTTTGAGCTATACACCTGTGGTTTAGCTTTACCTTTGGTTCTTCTGATTGTCATAGGTCCAATTAACAGAAGGGAAAATGCTGCTTATATTCTTTTCAATATTTTACACTTTCTACCATTTTAGCTCAGATGGGAAACAGAGGAAATACTATGTTCCATGATCTTTTAATTTCATGCAAATTCACTGAAGTTATAATTGTAGGAGGCTTCATTACAGTACGCACTTTTCTGGTACTTTCACCGCATTTTCTTCTCTCAGGCTCTGCCCGCAGGTGAATTTGTGTAGAATCCATTCAGCTATACACACTCTGAGTTATCAAAATGCAAAAAGCATGTTTCCTTCAATGAGAGAAGTTTTCCTTTGCTTTTCTTTTTGTCACTCCTTCCTCCATCCCTTATTCCTTCAACATACATGTTCAGGGAATAACTTGAAATGTTTGTTTGTCCTATACACAGTATTTCCTGAGAAATATATGTTTTCAGCTGTGTGAAAGGGAAAAGGTGGAAAACCTTGGAAGTTACAAAGAGTAAGAATGTATCAAATGGTATTCCTATCTGTGTGGGCAAGCAACCGAGAGGAGATGTATTTTATGTGAATATTTGTACTAGTAAAACCTAAATGCACAAATGTTTGCCTAAAGCTATGCTTAAAAAGTGCATTACTATGAATGAAGTAAATGTACTTAACATTTCAGGCTGTTCTTTTAGGCTGTTCCCCAAAGAGTATGTAGCTCTCTCTTAGTTTGCACCTGGCTCCCAGCAATAGCACTACTCAAGGAAGATGCCAAGATAGGCATTAGACTGGGCGGCAAATATTTTTACAGGTTGTCCTAGGGTCTTGGTCCCATTCAAATCCAGATGCCTGAGTTTTCCTCCTGTAGAAAACAATACTGCTAAAGACAGCTGATGAACACCTCACCGTCACACCACTCTGGGAGCAGGACAGGACTAGGGCATACACCAAGATCTGAGATCTCCTCAGCTGCACAGCACAGGCTACACTCAGGTCTCCATTTGTATTTCTGCCTTGACTTTGGCACTTGCTCTCTGATAACACCTGTCCAGTAAAGCACAGGTTTCCAAATTTACCTCAGCATATTTGGCTTCCCAAAGCAGCACAAGGATTACCCAGTCCCCAAGAAGATGTACATGAATGAAGAGAGCGCACTGCTTTGCACTGTAGGTGGTTGTTCAGGTATAAGTAAAGGGTGAGATTCAATCAGATCAGAAATACAGCATTTTATGCTAGTTTTAAACATATTTGTCTGCCTATACCTGGTCATGCCAGGCAGCCATTTATTCACTTAATCTGCTTGGTTTTCTCCCCACATGTTTTGATTTTGCCACCTAGCTTAGCAGAAAGAGGGTATTTGACCATAGAGCAGCCCAAGGAAGACAAAAATGACAAAGAAGAAAGGGAAAACAATCTGGCAAAGTGTTACTTTGCAATGTGCCCTTTCACTGTGAAGGTGAGAAGCTGCATTTTGGCCATTGTTTGCTGTGGAGAAAGCACAAGCAGGGTGCAGAGGTTCAGTGCCGGCGCATTGACTAATGGGGCAAAACATGTGCAACAGGAGGTGTCAAACCCCAGAAGTGCAGTCAATCATGCGTGCTGTTGCTCCATGTGTGCAGCTCTTCATGTGCCGCTGAAGGGGTGACAAGGTTCATTCTCCATTTGGATACTTCCAACGGTAGAACTATTTCCGCACAGCAGCTGAACATGAAGCAACATGGCCGAGTAGATTAACCGTACAGCAGACTAGGTTATCTGCCCACCTACTTGCCCTGCGTATTAAACGGGGGATAATGAGTAATTAGTTGTAATTTTTTTGGAAAAAAATAAGTTGTTTGTTCAGCACTTTGAAATCATAAATCAATATATGCTGCAAACATGATGTGCCACCTACAACTTCATTCAACAGAGAGCAGCATTGGACAGGGAAAAAAAGGTGTCTCTCCCTGGCTCTTACATGTTGCCCTCTGCAGAATGTGGTAATGGGGGTGATTCCTTGGTCTTTGTTTTGGGAACAAATGTGATGCAAGGAGGCTTATTCAACACCTTCTGTAGACAAAGTGAGCAAAAAATAAATGAAGCAAGAGTAAGATAGAATTTATGGTTGCCTGGATCACTTTGACTTCCGCAGAGATGACTATTCAGTTAGCAATCAGGTGACACAAGTATTTTCTTTGGCACTCCAAGGTTCTCTCCAGGCACACCAAGCTGATGTTTTCAGATAAACCTTTAAAAAAAATTTTTTTCTCTTTATGGAGCTCTTTCTTGGCGTTTCTTCCAATGCTGGCTTTCAAATCCAAGGCTGAGGACTCCAAGTGAGATTCATTTCTGTAGCTTACACTGATGGACCAAATAAGCCAGTGTATTCCCTGAGGTAGCTTACAGCAGCTTTCAGGGATCCCTGATTCAGTGGTTTCCTTGGGCTTTTTTATAGGTACAGCATTTCTGAGCTCTTTTTAGCCTCACACTACTCCCTGTTTCTAGAGGTCTCCTTTTCCTCCACTCCAGGGATCTTCCCAGGGATGCTTTGGAAACAGGGAAGATTTACTACTTGTAGGGTTGCAGCTGCTTCCAAGAGGCTGCAGAAAAAAAAGAGCTGAATTAGGTTCCCTGCATTTACTATTTACTAGCATTCTTTAACTGTTTATACTGGTATAAAATATTCTGTTCAACAACTGATAAATCTTAATGAATCCATGCATGAGTATTTTTAAGATATAGTCACAAGAAGCTGTGGTTAGGTTTTGATTTTCAGGATTAACTCTGCCTTTTTGTTTTCTGCCTATGCCGTAAATGTAACACTCCAACTCAAGGAGTTAAACCAGTCTTTACAGTGCATCTAGAGCATATACTGATATATGTGATTTTGTAATTATAATTCTGATTTTTTTTTTCCTCTTTGGCTTGCAATAATGTAGGTGTGTGGAGGGAGGGTGACCAAGTTGGAAATTCTCTTACATTCAGTCCACCACACCTTGCCCAAAATACAAGGATGACTGTTACAATACTGTAGCTATCCATAACGGAGACAGAAAGAGGGAGAAAGAGAGAGCGCTTTTTTCCTTGTAATGAATATTAGGCATTTTACTTCCAAAAATTCCTTGTGAGTTCAGTAGACACAGCTTTATTTATAGTTTATTTTAGCTTTATCTTCTATACCATGTGACCTACACTAAGGGGACACCAGCAATCTTCACAGCAAAATGGAAGGAATAAGGAGAGACTGGTTATACAGGAACAGCTGCTTGTTTTCAGCAGCATCACTTGAGAGTTTTTCACATTCTCCTTCTCCGCCTCTCCCCAAATGTTCAGCCTGCTGTGTGCAAGCTGGGTGTTTACAGTTCAGGACTATGGAGGAGGAGGAAATATTTTGCCTATTGTTCAGTGACGTCAATGGCTTTGCTCCCAGTCACTTGAGGGACGCTGGTGCTTAGCAAATGTCAGTACACTGCTGCTACTGCATGTGCCTTACATTCTGCTTGCAGGAATTTAAGGTCTCTCCTTCAAGATAGATCCAGTTGGTAGATGAGGCAGGTGTGAAAGGCAAAGAGCAATAGCCATGGAAAGCTGGTCTGCCGCTTTTTGCATGGGAAAGCATTACATGCTAGTTTTTTATTGTGGCCTTAATATGACATTTATTAGCATTAAATGCTGAATTTAGTATAAAACTGTCTTTTATCCTGCACCATGTTCTTCCCTCTCACACTCTCTTCCTCTGTATTAAATCAAGGTTCTAAAAATAACACAGAAGACACTGACAATTTTATAATTAACCAGGATAAATAGTTAACTCAACATCTGACCATATTCAGTGGTTTTCTGATGTGCTCTCATCATGTATTTTGTTACCAGATATTGATAACTGAAAACTGAATTGCAGATGTATTTGCTGAAGATTTTTTAAGCTCAGGGTTGATTTTTTTTTTTTTTTTCTTAATGCATGTTTTGTGTAAGTATGCTACAGTTGATGTTCCTATAGGGGCTGCAATTGGAAAGCCACACTTCAACCAATTTATTTTCATTAAAACCCCTTTGAAATTATTTTTGCCAAATTTTGCTATATTTGTGATTGAAAAAAAGGATATCTGCAGCCATTGTGTATGTGTGCAGGAAACTGGGTTTTTAGAAAACACTGAAAAATTATTCCTTGGTGTCAGTGCTTTAGGTTAAGTTTTTATAGTTGCAACTGTAGAGGTTGGCTTTGAAAAAATTATCCATAATATGTCTGAACAGAACTGTGACTCTGGACAGGAAGAAAAGTTCAGCCTACTAATTATCTTGATGTGAGACCCTGGATTTGTTTCATAATAACGAAATAAGCACTGTGAAAACTTCAAGTATTTTAAGGGTTTATTAAAGGTTATAGTATAGTGCAGCACTATATATACTGATACTTTCAGATAAAGGGAGAACATATATAGATGCTGCCGTTTTGTAGGGCAAAAATGGGAAAGCTAGAGCAAACAATGGTGACTATCATCAAGACTAGCATTGGGGTTATAGTGGGAAATAAAAGGGTGAGACAAACTAGTGTCAGTGCCTTCTAGGCTTGACTTAGCCACTGATCATCATCCATTGCCTACAGGGATATAGAGAGTCACAGAAAAGATGCCATAGGCAACCTGGCTGAGGAATAACTTGTAGATGGTTTGAGGTAATATGCACTTAAATCTATATACTTTACTTTTTAAGTTGCTCATATATATAAATCATTCACTGATCAACAGAAGAGGGCCTTACTCCATAATGCTTCCACACTGAAACTAGTAAGAATTTTGCTAGTAGACAACTGAAGAAAGAAAAGAAATATGATCAATAGCATCTATTCCAAAAATGTCAAAAGAACGTAGGATTTCAGAAAAGATGCTCAAAGCTAAGGAACAACACTGAAGTAGAGATTTCCCATAATTTGACTTATCTTTGCATATAATTTACAGCAAGTCTTTCATTATAGGGTCAAATGATTCCCTCTTTTTCTTCTCTCCCAAAGTGGTTAATTTTCCCTCCAACCTGCCTGGACCTCAGCAAGGGCAACAGTCTAAGAAGGCAGCTATTTTTCCTCATCTCAGTCCTAGAGTGTGGTCCTACAACAGTCTGCAGAAATTCAGGAGAAGTCTGTGTTGCTTTGAGTATGCTCAACGCAGGCAGGAGTTTTAGAAAAATAAAGAGCTCTGTCAAGTCTATTTTAAACATACATGAATTGCAATTTTTCAGATTTTTACAGCTTGTCCAGCTGAGTGGACTTTCTTGTGGAATAAAAAGGCACCAAAAGAATTAATCTACAATCTTCATTTCATAGTGTGGAGGCCAAAAGGATTCTGAACAAAATGTTGTAAGAAGTTTTAAATAAAGGAAATAATAGACCATTTGGTTTCCAACATAATTTTATTACTGATAAACTCAGCCCTGAGATGATACTCTGCAGGGAATATTTCAGCCCAAGCACTTAAAGCTGGAGACGTTATGACAAAGAAAGTGTTAAAAAGTCAGACTGCATACTGTATTACTAAAGTTAGAGTTTAAGAGGCTGAGGTATGAGCACAGATGCTGTAGGGTAAGGGAGGAGAGTTTAGAGTCTCTCTTTAGAGTTTAAATATAAATCGGGATGGAATGTAAGGAAGGGTTTTTTCCTGTCCTCTTGGTTAGAATAATAATTTCAAAATGGTAAATGATAGAATAACTAAGAACAAGTGTTTGGACAAGTTTTCCTCTCAGTTTCTGGACATGCAAATATTGCCCAAAGCATCACTCCTAAAAAACATAGTCTCCTGAGGTCTCTATTATCTGGGTACAGAGTTTAACTGTATTTTTGTTCAGCTGTAGGTGTCATAATTTTGTTTATATAACAACTTTGTGCTCAAGATAGGGGAAAAGAAGGTGGGGGGAAGGGGCACACTTGTTTCATTTTTATGCCAGAATAGCAATATTGTTTTCTTTTGTCAAACAACATCTTTTCCCATATGATTTACAGCTCCAGTTACATGTAGTAGATATTATGAAGAGGGTTTTTTATACACCTTAAATTATAGGAGCAAATATTTTCTGGAAAAAAAGAATATATAACTGCTTTATTTGTTTGCTTGCACTATCTAAATCACCACACTTTTGACTTTCTCAGATCCCAGGTGTTTTGGGTTTGCTTCATTAATGTATACTGTGTTTTTAAGTAGCACACAACTGCAGAATATGGCCCAACAGACAACTGTCAGAAAAGGAGGTGTCAAGCCACCCAGAGCATAATCCTTCTTCAAGAGGAGGATAATCAAAAGATCAAATACAATTTATTTTTCCTGATTTACTGTACTGGGTGTGGTCAAGATGATAAATACCTGGCAAGATTTCCAAGTATTCTGGGAAATCTGTTTCAAATCAGTGTTGAATGTTGGCTTCACTATCCAAATACAGAGAAAGGAGAGCCTGTTGCAGTTCCACTGCTATTATTCCAATCACTCTGTAATCTTTCAAAATGAAAACAACTGTTAAACGCAGGTTTGTCAGCATCTATCAAGGTGGTGTCACCATCACCTCTCTTTCAAGGTGGAAGCTATTGAATTCAATGAATAGATTATTCCTGATGAAGAATGTTCGATATATCTTCTGCAAAGTATTGCCAATTTATTTGTGAATCCTTCATCAGCTTTTGTACCAAAGGCAATAAGTCCTAGAATTCTTCTTTATCTGTTAATTACAGAACACCCTGGCACTTCACTTAAGAAGCATTTTTTATAATACTAACTCAAAACAAATAATTTTTTGTAGATCAAAGGCTCACCTTTCTTTTTTCTATATAGTCATCTTACCTCAT
This sequence comes from Pandion haliaetus, assembly GCA_013401275.1. Classification (NCBI taxonomy): domain Eukaryota; kingdom Metazoa; phylum Chordata; class Aves; order Accipitriformes; family Pandionidae; genus Pandion; species Pandion haliaetus. The sequence goes on along the minus strand of VYZV01009325.1, from coordinate 110,704 downwards.
GGATGGTTCTCAGTTTTGGACAGAAACAGGAGATTAAAAGGTTTTCTGAATTTGAATTACAGCAGAATTACCATTACCACAGTCCTCCAGTAACTGTTTCATGATTTTTCAAGAAGTTTTCAGGAACAGTTCATCATCTAATGAGAAAGAATGTAGTGTTAAAGATTATGAAACATAATATAGAGCATGAAATGTAATATGTAGTCTTCCCTAGAGGCTTTTACATAGATGCACATATATATTTAAATTTCAAATTAATGTGAAATGTACCATATCAAATTAACACAAAATACTGCTATGTCATATGTAGTTATAATTATCTTCTTGTTACAGGCAGGTTCTGTAAGTCCCAAGAGACCAGAGCCCAAATTATGCTTTGTATTTAGAAATCTTTTCGTAAAAGATATCTACAAAGACACGTTCAAAATTATTAGTATAACTAGGAAATAGGTGAATGTTGAAATACTCTTCACTTAACCTTGATTTGTTGTCCCCCACTAACCTGTAAACAGACATCTTTCTGCCTTTCACCTTCTAAAGGAGTTTCTAAATCAGGCTTACATTTCCTTTACTTGTCTTAAAGATTTTTTTCTAACAGCATCAAATAGCTGTTTGCCAGATCTCAACTGTAACAGGGAGGAGACCTGTCATCACCCGTAGGAAAACAATGAATTGTGTCTAGCCAGAAAATAAAGTGAGCACTTTCTTCACATAATAAACTAGTTCTTGGCAGAGCCAGTTTTTCAAATAGACAATATAGCAAGAAGAGTATGTCATGAATTCTGTTGTTATGATAACACTGTCCCCTGTATACCAGGGATAAGAGGTTTTGGAAGCAAAATCTATTGCAAGTCTTTTGAAAAAAAAAGAAAAAAAAATACTACATCAATTTCTGCTTCAGTGAGGGTGGGTAGAGACAGAAATGAAGAGAGGGAGTTTCATTTCCTCCCTCCTTCCTTCCCCTCCCTCTGCCTCCTTCACCTCCTTCCCTTCCCTTCTCCCCTCGCTCCCCTTCCAGCAAGACACCTGTCTACTGCTCTTCCTCTGTGTACTGTGTCTCCTTCATTTTAAACTACTGCAAAACAATTAAGAAACTCCATTTTAATATAACCTATAATGGCTAGCTCAATTAGTTGTTAGGATTATATTAATATTGTCAGAAAAATAATTCTGAAGTACATCAAATGTATGAAATGTGATAATCTCACCTGTTGGTAACACTGTTAAGTTACGTGGTTGCTTCAGTGGTTCCTGTGATTGTAGCTCATGTTTCAGGAAAATCTGAGAGAGTGACATTATATTCATTACAGTTTTATATCCACCTCTTGACCTGTTGAAATGGCCTGGGCTTTACTCTTTAGGCCTCTTGAGAATTGCTTTAGGGTAGTTGTTTTTGAGAAGATTTTTTACGAGCTCCACTACACCACCACATGTAGTGATGGCTCACAGCCTGGACTTGCCGGGAAAGCAAAGGACCATTCTAAGGTGGGCATTTCTCTCACTTGGGCTCAGACTGAAGACAAGCTTTGCCTTTCAGGCATAAAGCATATTGTTACACAACAGTTTCTTCAGTAAGAGGGTGGTCGCTAAGGAATAAGCAGCTAGCTGTTTTCATGAAAATCAAATGGAAATAAAAAGAGTGAACCTCTTCAAATAAAGGGGGAGAGTACAGTCCCTGTGGGGAGCAATAATGCCAGTATTTAATGTCATATATGATTCTTAAATTAACGTTATCATAGGATATTAACATTAAATATCTTTATAATAGTGTCTCAGATATTCTGGGAGTCCCACTGTATTTTACAGACTATTTCTCAATCACAACTGCAATGCAGTGGGTGGAACATTACAGCTCTCTGCATCCAAAAAGGTACACAGAAGCTTTCAGCAGAATGCTGTGTGCAAGAAGGACAAAAACACCAAGCTAGCAATCAAATTGGAAGCTGGCAAGGAAATATGGAGGGGGAAGGGAATAAAATGTGCTTTTAAATTCTAAATAGTAATATGTAGTTTCATTTCTCCTTTACAAGATAGCAGCATGTCAGCATGACATGCAAGTTTCATGTCAGCACACTAGCCACGGGATCTTCAAGTAGCTGGTTTATTTGAGGGGGAAGAAAACAGAAACAGATAAAAGGAGACTGGAGGAGGGGAAATTTGGCATACTGTTAATCCATTAAAAAGTTTGGGAGAACGGTGCACATTGGAAAGTACCTCCTCCCCTTTCCAGGATAGCGTGGGGAATGGGATAAACACCAGATGCAACACAGAGGAGAAAAAATATTGCCTGGAGGGAATGGTGTCACTTGATACTTGTGGGGGGTAACTGGTCCAGAAGTGAGAGATCAGGGAGGAATAATACATGATGCCACATACAAGAGAGAAGCTGTTAGAGTTTGGATCTAGCACTTGGCGAGAAGACCTGCTAGAGCTTAGCAACAGGGAGGAATCTCATGCCTCAGGTAGGGAAGTTTGTCACAAGAAAGAGTGTGACTCCATACCTGGCATAGGAAAAGTGCCCTAATACAGAAATGGGTGCTGACATTTGTGTCCAGGCTCAGCCTCGTTTGAATTATGGGACCACTGTCAGCATGATGGAAGCTAAACTTTGGAGGGACAAAAAGTTACCCCAGTTTTGTGACTGGTTGGGACTCTGTTCTATCACTTGTGGCATGGGTGATCAATGACAGGCTGCAGTGCTGGGCCGCTTGGAGATGCTGAAAACCCAAGAAGCAGAATGATGTCACACTGAAGAGCAGGGATCCATACAATCCCAAAGCTGGGGGGCCTTTTCCCCTCACACTCCCAAGGCTGCATGCAAGGCTAATGGGAAAATATCAAGAGAGCACTGGGAACTGTGAGATGGCTATGCCATCTATGCCAGATGTAGTATGTTAGCCCAGGCTGAACAGATCTCTTCTGGCCATCAATTAACCTCTTTCCATAAAAAAAACAGATCATGCAGCTCTCATGTTAACGGGATCAAAATTTTATGTCAGCCCCCTTGCCTGCCCCTTACCAGCAATGGTCCAAAGGAGAGAAGAACCATAAACTGCCAAGTGCTGTAATCTCAGTATAACCCACGTAATTTCAGCCATTTTTAAATTTTATTTTCCTTTACAGAAGATTTTTATCAGTTTTCTGTTGCTTATAAATGTTTTTGTAGCATTTACTACCACAGTAGTACTAGAAGCAATAATATTTGTATTATAGTAGTCCCCAGAAACTCCAGTGGGGGTTGGGATATGTATAAATACCAAAAAAATCCCACATGATCTTTGCCCTGAGCAATTTACATACTGAATCTTGTTGCAGTTAAATCATGTTTCATCCATTCTTCTAAATCAAAATGCTTAGTAATGAGTAAAGGAGTTATTCTGTAATTACAACAGAATTCCTGTAGTGCATCACTCTTTTTCAACTCTTTTTTTCCTGTTCATTTATTGTCTGTAGTTGAATTACATTGCTTTTTCATTCCATCCCAAGAACAGGTAGGATTCTCTTGCTACATATAATCAGATCAGCACAGAAAATCTTTTTTTTTTTTTCCTTCTGTGTGAAAGCTCTTCCCTGAGTAGTGAATGAAAAAAATTGTTACACTTAAACAGCACTTTTAATTTCTTTCCTACATGTATGACACACTGTTTTATCTTGATAGCCTAAAATGGGAATTGCCACCGGAGTACTTTGTTCTGTTCCCTTTGGCAAGTTACTGTCATTGAATATTACCTTATTTTCTTACCGAAGGATGGCTAGGTATGATGCACCTCCAAAACAGCAACTCTGTAACAAAACATTATTTCACGCAGGATCTTTATGCAGGTTTTTTTATGTGGGAAGCCGGGCTGTGGTGTATAAGCCTGTCAGGCTCTCACGGAGGATTAGCATGGCTGTCACACTGTGTACAAAAGATTGCTGAACCATGTCAACATGAACAGTACATCAGTCCTGCTGCCTCCTAAATTGCCACATGATCAATATTCTCCCAGTCCTCTCTTCCTTTTCTGACGGCCATTTAAGGCAGCACTGTCTGCTCAGCTAAGATGTCTGCTGTTTCCCTTTGGTGCCTTTAACAAGGTGCATCAGGATGATTTTCTCTGAATAACTGAACTCTTCTCTTACTGTATCTACTTGTGGTGAATATGTGAGTGGCACAATTTTTCTGTGTCTCCCATCAGTATTTGTGAATGAAGAAAGGACGAGAATGAGGCAGGGTAAAGAAGAAATTTCACAGACCTATAATGAGTGCAGGAGTGTTCAGGAAAGGGAGAAGATTCTGCCATTTCACTTCATTTCTCTTGCTGCTCCAAAGAGGCAGCACAGGTCAATGGTGCTGGTGGGCAGCTGTCCACCCGAGTGTATCCACATGCAGGAATCTCTTATATTAAAATATGTCCTTTGAAATGGAGACCAAATATAATCAAACTGAAGACAGGATGGCCATCAGTTAGCAAAGGGATGAGAAGAGGAGGAGGAACGGGTATTAAGGATGGAGGGCAACACAGAGAAGCAAAGAGTAACTCTGAAGTGAGGTTCAACAAAACAGCAAGAAAACAGCAAAGCTGACTAGGTTTATGAGGTGTTTATTTTGCACATAAACTCTTTTAGTGAAACTCAAAAACAAGGAAGGAAGATGTATTCAAGATAGGTCACACCTCAGCAAACATAAGAGCGCCATTAATGATAATGACATAACCGTTGGGCTGAAAAGGTTGGGCTTGGTGTCCTGGTGAGCCTGATGAACAGGTTTGGACAAACAGAGGCAAAACCTGAGAATGAACCAGAGCAGAGGAACTTTGGCTGGGTGAATATAATGGCTCTTACTGAAGAACTGCTCAGAGAAATCTAACAAATATATCTAAGCAGGGTGTTTGTAGGTGGAATAAAACCAGCATGCTATTAGTTTATTGTCTTCCTGTAAATATTTTGGTTTTAATTTTAGAAATTAACATATTTGGGCAATGTTGAACAATAAGACTGTCAAATTGCCTTGTTCACCTGTTTCATACCTCCCAAAACCAGACAGAAAGAGCAGAACCCAGCAGGCATGCTAGTTAAGCATAGTGGACAGGTGCTGCGGTCTAACCTTCAGCTTGCGAGAACATAGTGCTCCAGCTCCGGGAGAGGCATAAGGCTGGAAAGCAGAGAGTTCTCATAGCAAGACTAGCCAAAAGAAGGAGGAAAAACTACACCTATAGCAGATGAACAAAATGGATGAATTCTGTAGCCATTACATTTTAAAGAGGATCATGTACTTAAATTTTATTTGAATGCCCATCCAAAAGTCAGCATGCCCTTGGCAGTGCCTTGCAGCAGGATTTGTTTCTAAAAACACCCTTAATCCCTGGTGAGTTTGATTTGACTCCGAGCTCAATATAAAGGGTCCTGGGATCATAAAAAATACTTAGACTGTTGAATAAAACTAGGATTCTCTGCACTGCTTCAGCTGAATACGTTTTTCTATATTTTTTATTTTACTGGTGTGTAGGTGGTAGGTAGACTTTCTGGCATAATTAATTCAGTGGCTTTCTCTAATCCTACAGGTGTACAGACTACATTTCCAAACAAGTAAAGTATTTCTACATGTATGCACTAATAGTGATTATTTTAAGTTTCTCTCTGAAATATATGTGGATAGACTATAGTCATAGCTGTCTTTATTACAAATCTTTTTTGACAGCAAGAGTCTGAAGGAAGTATGACTGGACAACACTTTGTCTTGTTAGGCATATACAAATTCGTTTGGTTGCTATGACAAATGCTCCAAAGCCACATGCGACGCTGAGCTCTCATAGCACAAATGATAGAGGGCAAGGTAGAATAAAATGAAGGAAGCGTTTATTGGTCTTCACTGTCTTTCCAAAGCAGCCTATCCTCACTTTGCCTGTTTTCTTCATCCTCTAAGATTTCTTCATCTGACCACTGTGGAACAAAACTGGAAAATGTCTAGTGTGTAATACAGAATGAGCCAACATAAATTTAAGTTAATGCTTAAAACCAGGCGTGCTGTCCTTTCTCTCCCCACAACCTGCTGCTTTTTCTTTCCAGTACTGCTGGAGGAAGAATATTTTTTGTTCGTCTGAGACACTTTTTGGGCCATTCCCATTTCAAAGTACTGAGTGTATCTTTTCTAATAGTCAAGTGAGTCAACTTGTACAGCCAGTTAACCATTTTCTTATGCTTTAAGAAATTTTAGAAGGAGACTGAAGACCAATTTACATATTCATATTCTCAATAAACACGAGGTTGTTATATCAATAGAAGCTGGAGAAAAAATCCAGTAGCTTCATTCAGGAAGAAGGTGGCCCATGACTTTAAATGAAAGTAAGCTGAGGAAAATTGGCTTTCTAGGAGGCAAAGTATGCAGTAGAAATCCTTCACAATGAGCAGATATTCATAGCAATTTTGTGTAAAAAGCATGGTGCTAAGGAAAATAAACCAAAACCCAACAAGTCGTCAGGTCTATAGGGTTCAAATATTCCAAAACTTGCAGACTGAGTTGGCAGTTGCTGCTCATAAGGTAATTCAAGAGTGGAATATCATATGGTGTTAACTGTTGGGACTGCTTTGGTAGCAATGTGTGTGGGAAGCCTGCACAGAGCCTGCCTGCAACGTGCCTAACAACCAAAATTGTTTTGCATTACATTCACCCGCAAATTGAAAATATATGCAATATTTATTCTAGTATAGTTTTTGGCATAGTTTACACCTCTAACACTTTGAACAATTTAAGCAAGCCCGGGGATCTTATCGAGGGCAGTAAATTAGAACATTTTGTTTGTAGAAAAAGGATTTGCTGTACTCCACTGCAAAAGCCAAGCCAAAGTTGAACTATGTCCTTTAAAAAACAAAATAAAACCTTTTCATAAGATAAACTGTCTCCATCTAGAAAACAGTTAAATAATGACCTTATTGACAGCAGCTGAACAAACTTGCCATAGAAAAATGTGAATTTTTCAATACATTTGGTTTAAGTATTTTTCCACCATTTTATTACATTATATAAATATATTTCTATAATGTATACAGACCCTCACTGGCATTTGAAAAAACAAACACAAACCTTGGAAACATTTTATAATGATTTCAAGTTTTTGAAAAGTTTACTTTTGCAAAATCCTGAAGTACATATGAACCTTTGTATCCTTTTGAAATAATATGTATGTAGAGTTATGGACTATGTTTTAGACTGTGAAAATAAAAAAGATGTTTGCATGACTAAATCCTTCTTGCAGTTTGGGTGGACATGGCCACTTGAAACTATTGACAACAAGCACTGCAAGCTACTTAAATCCTCAGTGAGGCTTTCAAAACAAGGAAATTAAGTTCAACCTACTTCTGAATATAATTCACTGATGCCCTTTGGCACTATCACAGAAATAGCTTTTTTCTCCTCTACTTTTTGTCCAAGCTGTTGTCTGTCTTCTCTCTACTGTAATTTACATTACCCTCATTCTTTGATGTGTTGATTTTTATGAAGCCCCTGTGAGATAGAGAAATACTTTTATAATCTTATTATAAGAGAACAGAAGCATTGTAGAGCCAGGATACTTGCTGAGTTTTTACAGTATGTTTTGGAGTAGATCAGCAAGTTCACTCAGCATCAACTAAATCCCAAATGGAGTACATCAAACATTGCACCAATTAGGGTAATTTAAGGAAAAAGCCCTGGGTTTTTTCAGGAATACACAAAACTTTCTCATTCAAAACCTTGTTTGGCAAAAGCTGCTATGATTTTGTAGTAAAACAAAACAAAAACAAACAAACAAGAAAGAATCACAACTAAAAACTATAGCTCAAACTTTAATCACCACTTTTGTAGTATAAATTGGTCGTCCATAATGTACAATTCAGAGCAAAAGCTGGGCAAGCAGAGTCTTGAGTGGATCCCAAAGCAGATCAAATTGTCAGCAATTTTTCCTGGCAAAGTGGCCTTCCCAAGTGGAAGCAGACACCCAGCAGAAGATGTAGTCTTTAATATTTTTATCCTGACCTGAGGCTCTGTTAAGCTTATGTTCCATGAAAGGAAAAGTTAAGTAATGTAAGAGAAAAAGGCTAGTATGTTCTGGCTTCATGTTCCATTTAAGGAAACATTGTCCACAGAGTTTAGTTTCTATCTCTACTTCATCTGCTTCTAGATATTAATATAAAGATTTCTATTTTCTGCATTTGCTTTCTGTTAAACATCTGGTGATATCCAGTGGCAGAAATTGAGGGGGGTGGTGCTCTCTGTAGCACCCAGCAAGAGCCTTCATTTTCTGCAGATGTTGCTTCCTCTTTTAAATTAAGTTCAATAAGAAAAAGCAAATGGCAGTGTTTCTCTCCAATAATATGGAAATCAGGCTGAATATTTCAAATGTATTTGGATTTATTAGACTGATTTATCTGGTTGAACAGCAATTCCCTGTAGAAAACCCAGCAGGACATCACACAGCTCAAAACCATGGTACTTTCTTCTGAAGCTAGTTTATACTACTGCCATTCAGCCATAGAGAAACCTAGGCAGACTGAGAAACAAAAAAATGGAGAAATTGCTAGCAGCAAATTAAACCTGATCTTTCTTTGCACATTTCAAACACGAGCACCGCAGAGAAAAAAATAACTAACTCACACATTCTTGTTTAGTTGTTCTTTTTCTATGTTTTCAACCATTTGTAAGACATTGTTTGTCTCTATGTTGTTACTATGATTAAACGTGTTAATTAAAAAATAAGTTTAAAGTGCATAGTAAGGAGTGACAGACATTTGGAAACCACTGGAGTCAGTATCTGTCATTAAACTGATGTGTTTTGAGATTTAGAGTTGTTTGAATCATTTATTGTAAATGATTTATTTAGACAAGACAGCAGCAGCTTGGAGAAGTACCCAAGCTAGTTGATGTGACGTAGCTTGAAGACCAGTGGCAGCTCAGCTGTGGCACTACAGCGCTCTGCATGGGCTAATTCATCTTGTTCTTGGCTGCTTTTTTCTTTACCATCTTCTGCACTGATCCAGATTTTGTTTTAATGTTCCTGTTAGTCATAATTGTTCACCAAATAATTTATGCAAACAAATTTCTGCTTTTGGATAGCTTTTTCTGTGCTCACTTACATGAAATATGGTATCACTCACTGAGTCATGTTATTGTTTTTGTCCTCTGAGTCGATACATGACATTGCTACAAGAAAGCCTTTATAAATAATGAATAACAAGACAAAATGCAACCAATGTTCATTTATGTAAACTTTTGAATTAGTTTTGGGACTAAACTAAATGTTCTATGAATAAACTACCGAGCCTCTGAATAGCACTACACTATAAATAAATAATAAATACTAAATAAATACCAACAAAATATTCTGTTTCAGTGAAACCTTGTCACACTGAATGGTAAAACTCTCACTAATTTCACTGAGGTCAGGCTTTTAGTGTTATTCATAAAATATTCACTAGGGGTTTTTTGTAGCATTCTGCCAATTTATTGACATCATGATTCACTGGATTTTGATGGTATAGCACAACAACGTTAGCTGTAATGTTTTTACTTTTAATGAAAATTAAGAACATGCTAAGAGTCCATATTCTTACAAAAATTTCAATTGTTGTTAATAATTTATAGGACTGGATCCTCTAAAAGGCAATCTGGAGCTGTGGCTTTGTAGGCTTGTTTACTTGCTTTACTATCTTTTATTAACAATCTCAGTGTAAAGACAGATCTAACTTGATACTGTCTTTCAAAACTCCAGCAAAACCCTACGAGGAATGCTCAGCTGTTTTGTTATATATTTTTGCAGATATAGGATTAACACAGCTAAGCATTAGTTATCAGAGCTAGAAAAAAACTCACTTCTTTTTGCATTTTAAAAGGTTCACATTTGAACTGCAAAATCATAAGCCAAAGTAAGAACCTTTTTTTTAGCAATGTGAGACAAATTACCAAAGCGCTAGGCCTTAACTTACATTTAAGCTAAATCAAAATGCCAGGGCTTTCCTACTAGCAGTGCAAGGCCCAGGATGGAAAAGTGGCTCATATTGAAGAATGGGAGGTCACGTTCTGCTTTGGAGTCAAGCTCAGCCCTCTTGAATACTGTAAATGCTGACAGTTCTGCCCCTTTCCATTACGTTGTTTGGGGACAGCCAAGATGGGACTTCAGTCCCTGTGCAGAAACAAACATTTCATATATAGAGAGGAGTCACTGTGTCCTTGTTCCCTAGCATCAAGAGCCAGTTTTTTCTTTGAGTGTTGTGTATCCACTTAATTAGCAAAGTCAGAAAGGCCCAGTGATATCTGCATCACCACAGACTTCCCGGTGAAAATCCAGAAAATGTGGCTATCTGATGAAACATAATCCCCTTTATTTTCCAATGATCCTTATACGTCCCTTCCAACTCAAGATATTCTATGATTCTATGACTTCAGATGCCTAAAATGGAATTTTAGCTCCTCAACTCACAGGCAGATCTGTCCCTAATGTCTAATTTGATAATACAACAGTAGGTTCTCACATCTAAGACTGCAATACACTTAATGTGTTGGCTTGACAATAGGTCAAGAAAACATAACTTCAGTAAGAAGCTCGGGAAGAGAGAAGATAACTGAAAAAGTCCTTAGGCGATTTGGCTTTCGCATAACTTATTGATTATAATCAAATAAGCAAGATGTTAACTCATTATTAGTGTAATATAGTAACAGATAAGCAAGGAAGTTATAAACAGCCCACAAATATTCTTAAACAAAAAATGTTTGCAAAGTGTTTGGAAAGTCTCTGATGTTACAAGTTAATTAGTCATTGCTCATTAATGCAATTAATTAATGCAAATTAAATATTAAAATAATTATTTTAAATCACATTAGGAACAGCAGGTGAAGCTACAGACAATATTTCATCTGCAAAGCCTCTTCAATGGATAAAAAATACTGCAGCAAGGCTTACTCACTGTCTAAAAATTGGTTTGAGAGAAACAGACTAACAAGTATGTGAAATTAAAATCTTCCCAAGTTAACTTGAGGCAGATCTACCAGATCAGTCTAGACCAAAACAAGGGTAGCACTAGTCCTCTTCTCTCCAGCTCTGTAGACATCACCGCAGCAAGCCTGGCTCCTGCCAAGTCTGTGGTGCAGAAATGACACTCGGAGCTTGAAAATGTTCCCTTACTGGTTCAAGCCAAAAGTGCCTCGGGAGCCACTGTGACATTCAGAGTGAAGCATCTTGCCTGTGCACAAGTTTGGCTGCACAAGCTGTGAGTCAGGCATAACCAGGTTTTAATGGTATAGCTTGCATTTTGCCCTAGGCATCTGAAAAAAACTTAAAGTTCACACTGCCTGGGTCAAACCTGTAAATCTGGAAAGTCTTTTTCTCCTGTCTGAACTGTTAGCAATAGTGATGGTATACATACTTTTCATTGGGGAAAATATCTGGCAAGAAACCATTTTAATGAGGGAGTTTGAAAAGAGTACTACTACTTTTGAGGGCTTTGATCTACTCCTCTTGTTATGTTACTAATAGACTAAGAGAGGACAAAGAAAGTGACTGGAAAAGTTGTGATTGATTAAATGTGATAAACAGTATTTGCTGTAAATTGTGAACCCACATCATTTAAACTTATGGTGTTTTATTAGGTAACCCAGTTTATTCCCATTTTCACTGCAGAATTCCATAATAATCATATTTTTTAGTGCTTTGCCCAGCCCACTTTTCTTAAGTGTGCAATGACATACTATGAACTGGATATAGAGAGTGCTCCAGAGAAAAATAAAAGAGGTTTATCATGATGCTCAGCAGACACCTGTTTTTCTGTAAATGTAAGCTTCATTCTCTCCTTTTATCTCTGAACAATTCCTCTTGTTGAGGGTCTATATGCCCTTCTATTGCCTTTATTAAATAATGCTTCCCAAGAGTTGGCACTCTCAGCCTTATTATCTGCCCTAAGTCCTGTATCTTCTTTGATGTCTCTGCCTATTGTTTCTAAGTTCTTGTCATAGCAGACTTCATAGTTTTCTCAAAGTCTAGAAAGCTTTTGATTACAGCAATATAAATCCAGGATAACTTCACAAACGTTTTGTGTAGTCTTAATTCACACCCAAAGGCACACTAACCTGACGCACGCAACTGTCAGGAAGACTGACAGAATTCAGGAGATGCATGAGGTACTGCGCAGCTTCCCTTCTCATCCTGTCGTGTGTGCCATGAAATACTGGGGGGGGGTTGGCATTTGCATTCATCCTTTGCATGTCAAAGCTATGTGATTTCTTTCCAAAGGGTGGAGATGGGCTGTAGACACATACACACATGTTTTGTTGTTTGGAAATTTGCTGGCTGGATATGTAATTTGACTAGCATTTTTGTATTAGAGCAAACTTGGAAGGAGAGAAAAGTATTTGCTTGTTTTTTAGAGCAAAAACATTCAGTGACTTTGTCCAGTTACATCCTGTGTTAACCTAAGTCTTCTTTCAGCTTTTTGTACTGAAACACATGCTTTTCTGTCTGTCTTACCCCAGAGCCCAGTGACATCAGTAGAATTGTTCTGGATTTACAGCAGTATAACTGAGAACAGAACTTGGATCTGTATCTAGTTCATTCAGTCTTTCACTATAACAAACTTCCAAGTTCATAAATAATCACTGTTCTTCAAATCCTCTTTTGCTAATCCTCACCGCTCCGCTTACTGAAGTATCCAGAACTATAGTTAAAGCAAAATTAATGGGTGGAATATTACTAACTTTAAATGCAACTGAATGAATTAAACTGTGTGGAGTTATTCAGATACTTAAAATGAAGCACTGTTTAAGTAGCCTGGCCTGTTAGGTCATTTGACTTTGCATGCATGACTATTTTAAAGGAAGGTTGAGGATTAATACTACTGAAGTTGGAAAATAAGATCCTCAATACTTCTGTCTATTGGACCACTGGATTCAGGTACCTTATTATATCTTTGACCCCAGTACCTAGCATGTGAAGTCAAGCTGGAGATTTTTAATAAAACCAGTTTCACATTAACTGTCAATCTAGATTATCTGTTCACTTATGATTGATAGTGGCACAGAAATCTGAAGTCATACTGTCCTTGTTCATTTCTATATTAATTTCTAATGTACTGTTGGTTACTATTCTCAACAGTAATATTTCATGTTTCTCTGTTCTATGTGGCAAGTTGCTTTTTTCTTCTCAAAATTTTATTGTATTTTCTTCTTTGCATTCATGTATTTCTAATTACTCTGTCCCTACATATTATTTATCTGTCCTTGTAATAATCACAGTAGTTGAGTGTCCACACAAAAAAATTTGTCATCTTCTCTATCACCAAAACTGCTTTTGTCTTATTTTTGTGCTAATTTTATTGTAACATCCCTTAACCATTTCAAATGTCTTTATTTGAATTTAAATAAATAAGAACATAACAATTGCCCTACTGGTTCAGATCAATGATCCATCTATCCTAATACTCTTAACAGCAGTAGGAGATGCTGCTTAGGGAGAACACTCGAGCCTGGCTGCTTTCAGTCATCCACTCCCCTTCTACTCCACCATTACACTCAGTTGTTGTATTACGGATGTCAGAGAGCAGAACTCTTCCTGATATTGTTTACAGACCTGTTGTCCATGAATTTGTCTAATCCTTTCTTACACCTGCTGAAAGTGTCTGCCTCTGCAACCTGATCATGTGGTGTCTTGAAATAAATCTTGTTTACTACTTGATCTTGCAAGAAAAGCATGGATCTGTGATTTACTGTTGGTCTCAATCTTGCTGATTTGATCAGAAGATATGTTACTCCACTTAAAGCAGGATCCCAATGAGTAACAAGTAATATTTGGTCCTTACGTATGAAAGGTATCTTGACATGAATTACAACAAAACCCAGTGATATCAAAAATGTGAAATATGATTTCACAAAAGCAGAAGCATAGTGAGTTTGAAGAGTGATTATGTGAGTATGAGACTAAACAATACCAGTGTGCCTAGCTGAAGTTTATTAATAATAACAATCTTGCCTTGTTTCGAGACTATACAGCCTTTACACTCCTGTAAAGAATTCAAATACCAAAAGGAATCAAAATTTCACAGCATGTAGAACAGGAAAAAAGGCAACTATTATGTATATTCCTGACATTTAACTTCACTTCTGCGGTCCTTCCAGTATAGGTTCCACCATTATATGACCATTTAATC
>VYZV01009325.1:86386-96529 GCA_013401275.1 Pandion haliaetus | reverse complement strand
GGTGTTGTGTCAAAACTAATCAGGATTTCATATTTTTGACAACATAATCCTGTCACCTCTTGACACTTCATTAATGTGACTTTATTTACAAAATGCAGCTTTTATAGTTCATAAACCAGTTTCACAGGCACTCTGTGATTCCATATGCACTCCTTATCATTACTGTACACCTTGTTTGGTAGATGTTGTAAACATGGTGGCATATCAAACTCTTGGTAATTGTGTAGCCCGTTGGCATTTCCACTGCAAATTGACGCTTGCAGGTTTTTTTCATACTGCCAATAGTTTTGGAAATGTACCCTTATAATTTTCAACTACAATGAAGATAAAATCCTCGCTCCATTTTCTTTGGCCACTTAGTTCAGAGGCCAGAATTGTATTCACTGAATAACTAGCTAAATGCAAGGTAGACCGTTAAAGACAAGCAAGTTACATTCACCAAAAATACAAAAAAATTGGAGTCATTATAGACAGAAGGGAGTAACATGAATTCAAACATCAAACCAACCTTGCAAAAGTTTCTGTAGAAGAATTCGTGCTTCTCCAGCCACAATAAATAATTAATGCAACTGAAATGAACTGCAGTCTCTTCCTCCAATATTTGAGGTCATTTATTTTTGTTACATATTTTATTAAGCATCTCCTCATAGTACGTGGTTCACACATATTCTGACAGTCAGTCCTCAGAGCCAATAGGACATTCCAAGACCTGAGCCCCTTCAAAAAGGGACAGTTTGGTAGATATGGCTCAATGGTCTACCTAAGACAAACAGTTCATAGGAGTAGAGCATTAGATTAATCTCTTTGTCTTTAAAGTACTGTAGTCGTTAATGACACTGTGAGAGTAAGTCTGAAGAGAGGCAATAAACAAGAAAGTTATCCAGTACATACATTTTTTCTGTCTGGTTTTACCTCAGAGACAAAAAATTATTTGCATGTTACACTGAAAAAATATAACTTTCATAGTGCCTTCTGATTTCCAAGAACTGTAGCCCCTGTGTTTCCTTCCCTGAAGTGTTTACTAAATGTTTGGATGTATGGACCAATACCTGGTTCCTAGAATATCCAGAGCAACTTCTGTTCTCAGTGTTAGAATACAGAGGTAGGGACAGGGACAATGACTCATTTCTGTGCTTATGGGAGCTGATATCGATGGCAGCAGACAAAAACACTTTCCAAAAGAGTTTTGGAAGTCATGTTACCAAATAATATGTGAATTGCTTGATTTCAGTTTGGGGACACTGCATTTACTTTTCTCAGGTTACTATATTTGTGAAATTTTTGGACAGTCACCAAAGTCTTCACAATGAGTCTGGNTGGCAGACTAACATCAATCCTGGGAAAAACAGTGGAAAAGCTGATACAAAACTCAATTAAAACAGGCTTATATAAATGATAGTCATTTATATAAAATTATATAAAATTTATAAATTATATAAAATTATTTTAAAAGTATATGGACAATAGGACTTTTTAAATTATGTCTTTTAATTAGGTGTTAAGTTTAGCTCATAAAGGTAATGCTGTTGATTGAGCACGCATAGGTTTCAGTGTAAACATGAGACCTGATGTAGAATAGCACTTTCTGCTAAGACGTTAGCGTGATACAAAATCAATGTTTTACACGTTAAATGCATTAAAACTGACTAATAGGTGTGTGTTAAAATGGAGTTGTGAAACCCATCTTTGTCATGCACCAGTTTAAAAAAATAAATTCTGATTCAAAAACCACGCATGAATTTAAAGAGCAAAAGGACCTTATGTCAAAATCACCACAGATATGTGGCCTGGAGTTTCTGCTTTTGATTATATGTTTATAACAGAATATCAGGCACCCTTCCAGTCAGATGTATGTCAGATGTGTCCAAAACATACATCTAAAACCATACAGCTCTATATTTTAGTTAATGCACACAGAGAGTGCTGCAAAATAGTTTGGTCCAGTCATAAAGTTGCTCATCCTTGGGTTTTCCTGTTTCAGAGAAAGGAGACACCATAGTTACCACTTAAGATGGCAGGTAAATACATATAGTGAAAATAGCCTTGTCTCTTAGTCTTTATCAACTTTCCTGCAATAGTATTACAGGCTGATGAATATATAATATGGTTTTAAGGAGATATGATTAAATAAGTTCAAGAGATGGGGTTAAAGCAGAAAACCCTCCTCATAATGGCCCTTTACTGTCAGTGGGTTCAACTTATTGAAGTGCTATTTTTTCCTCAAACCACAGCATAAAAAGAAGAAACTCCAGAAGGCAATGCCAACAAGTACAAGCTAGGCAAGAACAAATTTTGTCTTTGAAAATTTGCAGATCATCCTTTTTCAGTGAAAGCAAAAGGCTGCAACTGTCTTTTAGCAGTAACAGAAATCACAATAGATAGTAGGAAATACAAATGTAAAATCAATTTTAAGATGCCTGTGTGCAAGTGCATCAGTACAGCTGTTGCTGGCTTTGCATTAAGCCCGTGTTTGTGAAGCAATAAGATTGTTCTGGGATTACTGCTTGCCAGTTGCAGGAACTTTATGTATGACATTATGTATTTTCTTTTTCTTACATGTGCAGTTGGTTCCATTGGGCTGGAGTTGCCTTTTTCACCCCTTACCGTTCAGCCAAGCCAGACCATTGCTTTAGCTCACTCTTTGGTTTATTTTGGCTACAGAGATCTTTATCGCCCTGCTTACGTCGCAGGCTTGCATTACCTAAGGGAATGGCGACTTTTAAAGTAACAGCCTGTAACCATTGCTGGGACAACTGTGGAAGAAGCCAAAGATGCAGTAAGGGCACACGGATTGGCTGCTGTTTTGTCAGGACATGTACGTGGCTAACCTGGAAATACCATATAGGAGCGAACATCCATATACAAGTACTTGTGATGTAAGAACCGTGTTCATTTTTTGTAGAAACCAAACTACAGATCAAGTTGAAAGGTTAGGGATTTTTGTTGTTGGGTTTTTTGTGGTTTGGGGTTTTTGGTTTTTTTTACAGAAAAAAGGTCCACTTTATGTATATAGAAGGGTGATTAGCATCCATACTCTCTTATAGATGTTTGTCTTAATGCAAACAAGACTCATTGAAATGATACAGATAGAGCTAAGCTATGATGTAGAAGTCACATTAGAGAATTCAAGGCCCGCTAGATTAAAAATACTAGAAATAAGTAACAACCCTAATGTTAATAATTACACTGCTGATCTATTTGGAACAAGAATATAACACCCACCACAGACTGCCAGATGTTATTTGAAGAGCTACCTGTTAAGGACTTTAAAATGCAGCTCCCTAGTCAGAAAGGCACAAATTTATGAAGTGTAGAGAGGTTCAAATACAAAGAGATGAAATACGTTCCTTTGTTCTGAATTGCTTAAATGGAAGGGGCTGCAAAATTCCCAGTTTGCCTTCAGTGCATATCTATAGCCTTAACTATATTGACATGTAACCTAGCACATAACTAAGGAAAGTAATCCTGTATTTCTCCCAAGATAGTGAGGTTGTAGTTGTTCTAGACTCTTCTGCGCTGATGCTTGATTTGGCTTTGAAATGCATTGGACAGGAAAAGAAATTGAGGTGGAGAATTAAGCTGTCAGGACAGTGAGGAACTCTTCTTCTGGTCTGGCTGAGCCAGTTCCAGGTCTCAGACTGCTGAGCAATCCCCTATGCTATTCACGTGTTGGCTTTGCAATGCTCCATCTATCACAGCCCGTACCCACGAGGATGGGAAGGGTTGGTTGGTGCAGTATTGTCAGCCAGGCCCTGCTCCATTCAGGTGACGCAGGAACTGGAAAGGCACCAAGTTCCCTTTGCAGAGCCGGGAGCAGGCACAGCACCTCCCACGGTGACTGACACCCTAACTGCCCGAGTTCCCGAGGAGGTGGCATAGGGAACTTGTGCCCCGTCTGCTTTGGCTATCTATGGAAAATAGACAAGACAACGGCAACAGTTAGCACGTTTTGAAAGCTGGGTCTTATTTCTTTAGAAAAACTTTAAAAAATAATTATTCTTTTGCTGCGTGTTGTTAAAAGCCTCTCTCAAATGAACAGTTCTCAGAGCGCATTGCGTAAGTCTTCGTATTGTAGTTCCCCTCTGCTCTTACATGCTTTCTGTAACAAAATAGTTAATAGCACTGATATTTTAAAATACTATCTACATGAGGTAATAGTCTTGCAATGAATGGGGCTGTTCACACCTCAGACCATGGTTTCTTTTTTAATCTTTCTACATATTCAAGAAATTAGTTACATTGGATACATTTGGATCACACTGGAAGTATTTAATTTGAAAACCCATGAGGTACTAACTTTTTCTTTATTAGCAAAAGCTGAGACAATAGAGAATAATGAAGAGGTTTGTATTTATAATCATTTTCTCCTTTGCCAAACAACCTTCCTTACCCCTTACTGGGAAAATACTGCAAGCTGAGAAAAGTCTGTCAAAAAAACAAACCCAAACCAAACACCAAATTAAGTGAAGGCTATCCATACATTTTTCTGATACAGAAATATATTCACAGATGCCAGGAGATCATCTGCAAATTGTTAACCGGCCATCTTATGCACTTGATTTCTATCTATTACAGTTTAGCAACTAATCCAAAAGTCATCATTCGCAGCTACAGTTCAGGAAGAGCTGAAGAGCAATCCTATCTGCCAAATCAAAACAACAGGAACACAAAATCCTTACCTCTCCTCCAGGAAGCAAAGCAGCACACATGCAGAGCTCTGATGCCCAGCCAAGTTACTTATATTGAGATTTTTATCTAGTAGACAGGCAATGGAGGAATGTTCAGATGTAATCAAAGACATTTACTCAAGTCATAAGCTCATCTTAGTATTGCTAGTTCTGCTCTTAAGTAAGCAATGTTAATTTTCAGTTCAGAAAACAGTTTGTTTCTCCATCATAAAAACTTAACACTGTTGACAATATTTCTAGTGTAGAAAGATAAAACCAGTACCGGGATACCCCTGCTAGTTATGTTGGGAAATATTACCTAGAAAGACTGACCCATAAAAAAGTGTCATGGACTTCATAGTGAAGATGTGGTGTTTGACACTAACTAGAGTTATTCTGAAACATTTGTCAGAACAAATTTCAAGCTAATACAAAGCAGGAAAAAAATGCTTTAAAAATGAGGTAGTACTGTACTGTTACTAAGATTCTGTGGTCTTAAGCAGTATGCATGATTAGGCAGTCACCTTGGAAAAAACAGTTGCCTGTGGAGCTAAGCCCTTCACCAAAAGCATGCAGTAGTAAATAATGGAAAAAATATCATTTGTCTGTAAAAATTATAAGAATAACAACATAGGCTTGTTGGTTGATAAGGTGTTATCAAGCACTTGATGACCGAAAGTTTCTGGAACTTACACAGCTGTTAAAAAAGCAATAATGGTAGAATTTTACTTTCCCCTGAGAAATAGCAGTATCTATCATTATGATATAATGGGAGTACAGGGGGAGGGTTTAGGGGGAGAAATGGTATTATGCAGTCAGAAAGTAGCCTTATTATTTCTCCTATGAGACTGCACGTCTGGATGTTGATATCTGAACAGAAATAGTCAAAACAAAGAATTAAGCAAGATAAGTAGTAACTTATGCTACAGAAAAGCATACTATAAGAATACAGTTTTATATTCCTACTAGTCTCCAGAATAACAGACTATTCTCAGTCTCTCTACTAAATAATCTATTTATGTTCCATTTAGTTAACTAACATACAAAGCACCTAGGCTGATATTAGAATTGAGAGTACTGTTCTGCTTATATTGTGATTTACTAGATATTTGACAATATACTAAAGTACACAAAGTTAAACAAAATCTGGTTTAATTTAAAGTGATACATTTTGTCTCATTTAATATGAAAATAGCAGACATAGCAAAAAAAAGAAAAGTTTTCCTTAAGAACAGCTGTTCTAAGTTAGACCAAAGGGCCATCCATCTAAATTAGTATTTTGAAACATAGCAAAACGTAGCCTGTTGGCTGATGCAGGAGAAACAGTGACCAAGTTATGCAGTGGGTCTGTAGATATGAGGAGACACGGAAGGTCTCCATCACTTGAACAGCAGTATACATCTTGCCCAGTCAAAATCTTTTTTGTCAGGAAAACAAAACCCGAAGACAATACCCAGTAGCACATGTATCATATTCCTTCCAGCATCAAGTTACTTACATCTCTAAAACAATGCCTACTGATTTTTTGAACACAGATGTAAACTGACTAACTTGTAGACTTCCCCAGACCACCCCTGAAACCACTTCATTAACGAGCTGCCGTACTGGTTACCTTCCAGTCATCAGGCAGGAAGCAGTTCTAAGCAGGAGATTACACATCACAAATAATCTCAGCTGTTTCTTGAGTTTCTTTAAAACTCTCAAGCAGTACCACCTGGGTCTCGTGATTTGACAAAATAAACATTAATAGTTTGTTCTGTAATCTCCTTTAATGAGTTTCCAATGTGCACCAAATAACCTGATGTGTCTGCTATAAAGAAGCCCTACAGGATCAGAACTCTCTTATGTTCCTCTATAATGAACTTAGGAGCAAAAATCTACTTAAGTTTTTTTTGCTATGGCTTTATTTTCTGTGAATGCTTTAGGAAGCTTTACAAAAAGTAATTTTTATTAACTGTATGTCTTTTGCAAGCTGTTCTTCAAACTGCTTTTTGGCTTGGTCATCTCACAGCTGAACATGATATAGCTGCTCCCAAAAATATACAGGTATGTGGTCTTTTTTAATAAAAAATATGTTCATCTAAACCTATGTGGCTTTTTATAAAACTTGTTTAAATGCTGTATAGTAATACATGCTAAGGGTTTCATGCACTATTGTCAAGAGGAATTTTTCAGGGCATATACCCATTTATAAAACACTGGAAAAAGTCAAAAACTGAATTCTGATGGTGCAGAGAACAGGTACCATAGCTCTTGATATTTCAGTCTCTTCAGAAAACGATACCTGGCTGAAAACAAGCTTAACTTACAAGCTAAAACACTTGAATATCGATGGACTTTGACTGCTCAAAGTTATTTTTTGTGCAGACTATTATTCAGAGCTGGACTCCTACCAATCAGTGACCAGCCAGGATACATTTTGTCTGACCTTGTGTCACAGCATGGCTGGGGGCCAGTATAGGGCCACTAACAAGCCTCATAATCAAAAAAGCCAACAGGAAGCTAAGACTTCTTCCTTTTATTTGTTTTTATTTTGTTTTTGTGGTTTGAGTTTTTTGAGGGTTTTTGTTTTTTAAGAACAAAGCCTAGCCAGTTGTTCTTCCCTGGAACTTCTCCACTGTTGCTTTTCTGATGAATAAGGATGGGCCGTCCCCGTTTGAGGTCACTGGCATTGCCCAATGAGCTCCACTCAAATCACTTTTGCGTGTAAGAAAAAAGTCACAGTTTTCCTCTGTCCAAAATTCTAGTAATCTGGGGCACAGAAAGTATGTATATTCCAAAATATATCCAGACAGTGAGCTAGCATATCTAGCATATCTGTAAGAATTTGAGATGTTTGAAAGGTCATGAGGAGGAATATCACTGATGTTCTCCCAGACAGCATTAAGTCCCACCTAAAGAAGTTTTAAATAATGAAAGGCGAGCAAATATTAATCCTGCAATAAGAAGTAAATGCTGAACCTATATTCGTTTCAAAATAGGCACAAACCTAGTTCCTTCAGAGGCTCTGTTTCTTCAGAAAAACACGTTACTGGAGACATGTTGGATTTTTAACTCTAAAGAGGGAAATAAATATTTTCTTCCTGAAATTACAGTTTGGTGTTGGCATTGTGTCCTATAAGAGCCAATATATGATCAAACATCACTTTGGTTAAAAAGGTCTTCCCAAGTGAAACTGGTAGACAGATAAAGGGGAACGTCTCAAAGATGAGCATGATGCACAGCATGGAGTAGACTATTCTAACTCTTGCTGTTAAACCTACCTTAAAGTCATCATGTCTTGATCCTATCAGCCACAAGAGAAGTTTTCATTTAAAAGGATTTTCACTGGTTCATATTATTACTTGCATTGTTACAGAATGCACGGCTACAGCTGTTCTAATAAATTTAACAGGGGCAGGGCTCAAGCCCAGGAATATCTGTGCTATTTACCCGAGTGCATGCTCCCCCAGCATGATTTGACCCATGACAGCTACTGCTCTCATTGACAATACACAGGCACAGTTAAGGTGACAGCACAGATCACAGCTTGTTTCCATGAAGGAAGTGTACTACCATGTTCTGGTGTTTAACAGGGCAAAGAAGGGGGAAGAGTGCTGCTGTCAGCAGATCCTGTGATGGCTGTCTGCACCAGGGAATGGACTCTGCTGGCCTTGCTCGAACTACAAGCGTACAAGTAGCCCAGGGGCCTTAATCTCAAACCAGTATTTTTACGTGTTGAATGTGAAGATGCTTCATAGAGCTATGTTTGAGCGCTGTGCCTATGATCTACTAAAAACTGCTACGCAACAGGGCAACAGAAGTTGAAGTAGCACTTGTCTATCACTTCTGTCTCACCTATGGTATTTCTTTGAGAAAACCCATCTAATACTTATTTGAAGACTCCAGATGATAGAGACCCTTATATGTACCTAGATAAATACCTATTCCACATCAAGATTGGAAACTGAGTCCAGATAACCACTAAATCTAATTTTCTCTGAAGCAGTTCAGGCATTAATTTTCAGAAATGTCTCTGCTGTGAAGGTACTTAGCAATCAAGAACAAATTGCATCTTAACCCAGTTACTTGATACAGGGAAGACTGGCCTTTTTGAGCCATTACTTCCAGACCTGAAATAATTCCTGTAGAACTGTTCTGATTTCTTTTCAATTTGTGAGCTTTTTATTTCAGTTAAAGGCTGAAAGCCTTTGCATAATACACAATAACAAGACAATCCAAGAGATTAAATGCATTCTCAGAATATCTGAGTAAATCAGAGCAGTTTGAAGAATGTATGCTACTCTAATCACCACAAATAATTTGTGTTTTTGTTCATCTGCTAGTGCTATTGGTAAAATGGTTGAAAGTTGATAAATTTTTTTCCTTCATTTGAACTAGTTTTTCCCTGTCTCATCACAGATTCCAATTTAGCAAAGCATTTATACTGTATTTAGGGGTAGTCCTTTTATTCAGTTTTTTGGGGGGTTTAGTTCATTTTCAGATGTGTTAGCCTGTTTTTTTAATAATGGCGTTTTGGCTTTGTATCAGTATTTCACAAACAGATTCATTTCTGATTTCAGTATTTCTTTCTTTGTGAAATGTATCGCTTTGTGCCTGTGTGTTGCGAACAACATAATTTCCTGGACAGAATGCTCATCTGTACATCTCGCCTTGTTCACTGTTTTGGATAAATCACTGTAGCACTGTGCCTCCTGCCCAATCTGTAAAATAAAAAGACAGTAAGAAAGATAGTGTTTAGATGCAAGCACCTCTGAATAGCTTGTAATAAAAGCAGTGTAAAAAAGCTAGTTATGATGTGCATTGGGGAAAAGAGCATAGACAGATTTAAAACAGGACCATGGTAGTCAAAACACCACAAAGCACCTTAAATTTAGGGATGACCTATGAACATCCATGAGTTCCTAGTTGAAATGGCTTTCTTTCTATAACAAAGTTGAAACTGGTACTTTCGGCATTAACAATCCATTCTTTTTGTAGTTATCTCTCTAATATGCTACCTGTTTTTCATGAAGAGCTTTGATTTAATGAAAGTGGATTAACTATTGCTCATTGTAAAGATCAGTTCAGCATCTGATAAATCTAATTTCTACATAAGAGCATGTGTCATCATCAGGAGCCATAACCTGATGACTTTCAAGCCGACTAGATGGCTTAGGCTGTGAGATAAAGAAAGGAAAAATTTCCCTCATGATTTTCCTCAGACAGGATAAAATCACAAGGTTTGCAGCTGTATTCTACAACCTATGTTCAGAGTTGCTAATTACAAGGAAGGATTCCCCTGGTGCTGTGGGGATATTCACAAATGCAACACTAAATTATTAACAATTGTATAAAAAACTCTAGACTTGGTTTTGGCAATCCAGGGATGATTGCTGTATGTTGGGGCAGCCAGCCCATTAGATATAAATGGAAGGATTTATTCCCTTTGCCTTGAGGGTAGTGGGTGGGACTCTTCTTTTTTTTTTTTTTCTTT
>VYZV01009325.1:66324-86275 GCA_013401275.1 Pandion haliaetus | reverse complement strand
TGTATGGTATTATGTTCACAGGGTGTTACATGCAAAGGCAGCAAGCTTTCTGCTTCCTCATTTGAAAAAAATGTGATTTAAATTCTCAGCTATGGTCCTTCTGCTTCATTGCTGCTCTCTTGAAAATGACTACTCGGGATGCTCACAGAAAGCATGTTTCATGCTATCTAACTATGCAATATCACTAACTGCCATGATGGCCGACCCAGATATAGGTATTACGAGGGGCATGGGAAGATCACCCTGTGCTCTCTGGTTTGCTCGCCTGTGCAGAGGAATGTGTTTTGCACACGTGCAATTATTAGGTCTAGTCAGATGTCATAAGGAAGGGACAGAAAGAAAAGTGCTGTGGTTATTATCTGACTTTGTTGGTTGATCTACTTAGAGCTTTCAGTTGCATTCCTGACATGTGATATGTACTTTTGTTTAGAAAGGTACTGGATTTGCGTACAAAGCACAGTAGAAAATAGATCTGTTTCTAGTTAACTTGAAAATCCTACCTTTAGTGTAGTACATAGTGTAAAAAAAAAAAAGTTTAGAATGTATATTAATTAGCAAGCCCATTTCAGAAATTTGATTGCATTTCTTGGAGAAAAACAGCTGATCTAACAGATAGGGTTAAAAAAAAAAACCAAACAAAACCCCAACAACAGGAAGGAAGGTTTGTTGACTGTAGTCCTCTTCTTGCTCTCTCTAGAGGCTGCCAAGTGTGAAGCTGGGTGCATTGCATTTGAAAATTAAACTGCTGTCAGGCAAACCATGAAGTAGCTTAGTACTAACAAACTTCTCCTAAGCCTTCATACAACACTCAATTTAAAACTGGACAGTCTTTCAAGACATAACAGTACAGAAGGCATAATATGAGCACTCAGTATGAGCTCTGTGAACATACTGCAGTCACACATAGAAAAGGGAGAGAGAAAGGACACCATTCCACTATCTGTGTTTTTTCCCTTACAAAACATGTTTGGAAACTGCATCTTGCAGTTTCCCCTGGCAACTCTCTACTATCACAGAATACAACGTCCCAAGGCTACACTCCATTACACTGCACCATCTTTTCCTTTTCTCTTGCTCTACAAGCTTTAATGAAGCCCATCAAATTTGCACAAGTGCCCTATTTACTGTACAGAGATTACGTCAAAAGAAATGATATTGGCTTCCTATTAATGCCTGAAGATTGGCAAATGATCATGAAAGTCAATTGCTGTTCAGCTTGCTAAGTGATGCCATGTATTGCTGCCTTGCCTAACTACAGCAAATCAGATGTTTCCTGTTGTGGAAAACAATACTAACAAATTACTAACTTTTGGTGTTTTAAGGGAATAGTGTATCTTGAGAATCAATTGGAACATGAATTTCTGTAGACGTTTTATCATCACTTTATTTTAATGTGTATTTATGGATAGGCAGAGTAGAATTCAGGTGAAATATTCAATCTTTAAAATATACATGACTGGTCAGTTGCACAGTAGTAGCTTTTCTCAACTGATTCAGAGCTGAACTTGTACACTATTTTTTTCATAAGCTTTTCCCCAGGAATGGTCTGTTGATGAGTTACAAGGAAAAAGAAACATGTGGTAAGCAGTGCAGTAAGCACTACTATGCAGGATGGTAGAGATAATCTACAAATGATTTGTTGGGTGCACGCAGATAAAAGGAACTGGCATTACCACAAGAAACCCAGCAGGAACTGACGTCTATCCGAGGTCTTAGTGCTCCCATTGAAGACAGTAGGAGTATAGCCATTTCTGTGCACACGCATATTCTCTCTATTTCTGAGCCAGTAGCTCCCCAAGACATGTTCTTACACTGAAGGATTATTAGGACATCATGATAACTCCTACGCACACTCTTTGCTTAACTTCTGCATGTAACTTCAATGGCTCTAGCTTTACATCTAACAAAACAGTGGTTGGTGTGACAGCCTTTGGCTCTTTATAAAGGATGACACTGATTTCTTCCACTTGTCACTTAACTAAGAGGAAGGCTGGATCAATCAGTCAAATCTTTACAGAGTAACATTAAAGAAAATAACTGTTGTTTAAGCCTCATTTACAGTGTAGAATTCAACTGGAAGAAATGTCTTCTAACAAAAATCTAACTGGAAAAAAAACAAACTCCAAACCTCCTGCTTTTTATTTCCTGAGACTGAACTGAATTGAGTAAGTGAAATAAAAATCATGTTTGTGACTTCATGCTTGAAAAATTGTCTGTTAAACTGTTAAATCATGACATTGCCGACACACCTCTGATTTTACTCTTGCAGCACACGGAAGGAAACAGAATTCCATGAAGAAAACTGCAAGGAAGATTCTTTAATACATATGCCAGCAGCAAATCATTGCTACATATGAATGTAGTGAATACTGTTTTCAGGGTGTATCAAAATACATATCCGCTCCTGCTGGAAGTTTCTAGGCAGAGGCCTTCCCTGGCCTCTCTGGAAATTTCCACCAGGATGCATTAGCGGGTGAGTTGGGGAGAACCTCGGTATGTCAGGCTCAGCACTGTACTGAGTATCTGCTGTGCTCTGCTGATCAGAAACTGCTGAGGAGCTACAGAAGGAGGGAGATCATCAGGCCTGTTTGGGAGAACTGGAAAAGAAAAGGATTCACTTTGAGCCTAGGAGGAGGACTGAAGTTTTGTTTGAGCATGTCAAGAATGATTCCTCTAACTGCTGAGCACTCTCATTTATAGCCAGATTGATGCAAAGTCCCTGGAAGGACTGAGAGATACAAGTACATAACCATTCAGAGGGATTTGTAGTGATAAAATCAGATCAGTTCATTTTGTTCCAATCAGTTTCCCATTCTGTCAACTTGTTCATGATCAAGTCCTATGTGTTTGATCCCAAACATCTGTGGTTTATTCTAAAACCAAATGATTGTAAGATTCTTTGCAAGTTTCATACACAAATTATTTCAGTACCACTGAAATGGAAAAGGTCTGAAATATATTCCTGGCTGCTCTTATTTAAGGTTATTTTGACATAAATTATATGGACTTACCTTCTTTTCACTCTGTCTCGTGTTTCCTTTCTTTAATGTTTTCTCCCATCTCTTTCCCTGCCCTCCATCCAGAGAAGTCAGGGTGTCTCATATCCTGTTCTCTGAATGATGTTCATTTGCATGACCTCTACCACTCTTGATTACTGTAATGAGTGTCTTTAGTAATTATCATCATCCTGTTCTATTTTTCCAGAGCAATACCCACTTTAGTGAGTTTCAGATTTATAAAACATGTGTTATACTAGCAAAAGCTTAAATACTTCCTCTCTTCCCAAGTAATGCTTGAACACATTTCCTAATAAATCAGTAGCTTTCTGTAATGGTCCTGAATAAACTTACGGTTGACCTGATGGAAGTGACTCAGCTGAACTGAGCACACTAGCCAAAGTGAAGTGTGTCTTATGATCAAAGTAAGTGGTTCATGCTTTTGCTGAGCTGATATATAGGGAATTCCTCTGTGCCTTGCAGCCACTTAATTTCAGGAGCACCTCTGCTTTACTTAATAGGTATATTCAGTAAAATGTTAAATGGCAAAAGAATTAATAAAATGTTGAATGTACATGTCTATTATACTTTCAAATGCTTTCTAACTACTAATTGTTGAAGAAATCTTCATCCCCTGAGAAAGCTCATAGTGCAATAAGAGAATGCAGTAGGGAAGCGCAAGGAGAAATTTCTGCTTGTTAGTGGTGGTGTGTTGTGAGTCATGGAGCAGGATTTTACAGTGATAGGTGCTGAGCAAACACAAGTAAAATGTGTGACCCTCTTTCTGAGAAGTGAACAGTTTCACGTTGTTGGTAGTGCTAATGGGACATACTTTTGTTTTAAAACTATTTTTCAGTATTTTAGTACAATATAGACAAAAAATTCTAACTCAGTTCCAGCCTTTTGCCGTTACTAGTACAGGCTGGGTGAAGTTATTGCTGGGTCCAACAGTTCTTTCTGGAAAGCAGTTGTCTACAGCAATGTGGATGCATTGTCTGCAAGAACTTCAAAGGAGTCGCTGATTCCCCAGCTGAATCCTGCCTCTGGAAGACAGCGGCTCCTGCCAAGCTGCGGCTAGTGCCATCATTCAGAACAACAGTGACTCACTCTATAAGCAGCTATATGGTGTTGTACAAAGATCTAAGTAGCTTTATGATTTACCATAGTAAGTCATAAAGTCCCACTTCAGGTGTTGCATATAGATCTTGTCTACCTGGATGCATTTCTGTGATTCTCACATCCAAACTGGCTCATTCAGCAGCAGCACAAAATATGGACAAAACCATTGTGGGCAGTCTGAATCTGTCTGTGTTGACATGGCCTAGCACATATCACAGCATTCCCTTTCCCAATTGTGGGGACTTGTAAATTCCTCTTTTCTCTAGAGTTGGAGTCAGGGAGAACCAGAAAACATTATGTCTCTGTTGGAGAAGGAGACAGCAAGCACCATGTTTGGCTAATTGCATTTGGAAACCTTGCCTCTGGTTCTTGAGAGACCTCCAGGAACTATTTGTATTTCAGATAGCAGAGGATAGCTCTAATTTCAGATCTACACAGAGAGCAGGGAGACCTGACTGTCCACTTCTTCCCATCATACTTTGTTATTTGTCCTATAATTCCTTTCCACCCAAATCCATTTCCCACAAAGCTCTGAATCTGAAGGTGGAAAGGCAATTACGAAGTGATGCAGACAAGTGTGATCAGCAGGCCCCTGAGGGCTTGGGATGTGTCCCACCAGTTATTCTACAATGTGTGGGAAGCCTGGGAAAGCACCTTAGCATCCAAAGAAAGAGAACCAAGCAGTGGTAAGAATAGATACACCTGGTCAGAGTAGGGGGAAGGCAGCATGGTGAGCCAACAAGGTGGGACATTCCTGTAGTCATGTAATGGACAAATTCAAGTCCTAGGCCAAATCCAACGCACGAGCCAGATCTTGCTTCCTCTGCCTACTGCTTGCTCTTATTGCCCCTCTCCTTTGTCCATTTACTACAATAAGCAAAGACACTTTTATTCTCCCAGAACAGCAACTACGTAAGAGATTCATACACAATGCAACCGAAAAGTTCAATATGTGAGTACAACTTCTTATACAGGGATGGTGGCAAACCCTGGACAGGTTCTTTTGCTCCTATAGCTCTTTAGTGGGGTAGAGAAGAATGACATGCAGCAAACCTCAGAATTCAACATTGTTTCTTGGACACACACTCATTTTTTTATAATGCTGTATCCATGTTCAGCAAGGCAAGTCTCTCAGGCTTTTCATGTTTGCGCAGAAGATGCTTTCTCAGAAGATTTCTAGTGTTTCTGCACCCGGTCACAGTGGAAAATCTTTCTCAAAACTTTTCAGTCCAACAAATAATAAACTGTCTGGTTTTGCTTCATGTTGTGACTAAAAAGTAAGGCCCCGAGTCAGAATTCCTATTTTTTTTATACTGACCCAATCTTCAGCTGTCGTCTTTAATGTCAGTGTTTCATCCAGTACCACTTCTATTCCTTAATACTAGTTTGAATAATAATTGCAATTGCTTATTGTTCTACTGATGTCTATCTGGTAATTACAAATGAATCTAAGCAAGACAGCAGTGAAAACAAAAGGTGCAGATAAGGACACATCATACAAAATACAAGTGTCTTGTTTTAAAGAATTGCCCCTTCAGTCAATGTCAAATATTTTTAAAGGAAGTTTAGTTTTGAACTAATTCTCTTTAAAGGTACGCTAGCTTTGTAAGAAATTATCCTGCTGTCCTCTGACCTTGAATTTCCAGGGATGGGATGGTGTAGCTGACTGAAAAATAAACGAGGATATTTTCATGAAACAATGTTTCCACAGGATGACTAACCAATGCAAAAAGGAGTAGGTACTTTCATCTGTGCCTCTCTTTCGAATATGTGAGGATCACTTGGATTTTATAACGGTAAAAACCAGTATTTTGAACAAGAGTGAGAAATACATGGATGTATGTGTTTGTGTGTCTGAGTATACAGAGCTGCAGTCTGGAGAGGATTTTCTGTGTAGGTAGGAAAGTCTAAATTGGGACTGCGGAAATAAAAAATCACTGTTCATGTTAAGAGATCAGCCGGACTGATTAGACCAAAGTGTGTTTCACAGTCCCGAACAGACAACTGGATACCTCAGTGTGTGAGAGCGGTCTGTAACGCTGCTGTTATTTTAACAAGGCATCGTATCAAATCTCTCTTGATCCTCATTGTGTAGCTGAGTTAATCCCTGAGCATCACTGAGCTCATCTCCTTCTGTGTGTCAGTGCAGGCCATGTGCTTGCTTTTGCCCTTAATCTGGGTCATGTTTAGCCTGTTTATGTATCTCATGGGTGAGGCATTTTGCCTTTAGGATTTAAAGTTAAGCACACTGGAAAGATTTAGGACCATGTGAAAATATGTCTCTCTTTTCGTTAATGCTTGTTGTTGGGAAAAAATTCCCTCTTTTCTGCTCATTTTTGTTCTTTGGTAGTTTCCATTTATGTCAGGTTTACCCTTATTAGAGGTTGGTCTGTTTGAGGTTGAGATTGGTAGTGAGTGATCTCAGTCCTCACAAAGTCATCACTTAGAAAAATATCTTGGATAAAGGGCAATTGCACCTCAGTGCGAGTGGCTGGGGTTCTTTAAGCATGACAGCTGCAATTCCTAGCATTTTGATTCTGTTTTCTCTTTGCTATATAATAACCTGGAGTTTCAGATGCGAACCAAACTGTAGCCATACTTGATGATTGCATAGAACAGAAATTACTTTTAATAGTAAAATTGTAGCTAAATAAAAGACTATGTATTTATTGACCTTTGGGAGATAGTTTCAATCCCCTAGCTTGGCTTGACCATCATTCCTAATAGTTACTCCTGCCTAACAGTTGGAAAAATGTATTTCCATGTGTTTAGCAAACCTTGTGACTCTGAAAATGAAATTCAGACAGAAGGACCGTGAAAGACAGAAATCAAAAAGAGCTACACTGTATGTACCTCGGCATTGCAAGCATCTGGGAAGAGGATTGCATGTTTTAAGAGTGCAAAGCAGGGACACCAAGCACCTGGTTTGCGGGCTTGATCTGCAGACATCACAGGGAAAGAGCTCTGCTCATAGAACAAAAGTGTGTGTGCAGGAGGAGGGTGTGTCAGATGCAGTAACAGGGAGCATTAATTGAGGTTCTGTTTGATGCCATTAAAAATTCAGCCTAAATCACTCTAAAGATGAGCCCTTTACTCCAAAATCTAGGGGGCCTTGGTAGCTACGTGCTATCTTTAATGTAGATCAGTGGCTGAATGCCACAGTAACTTTGTAATTATTGCTGTGCTAAAAAATGCCTCTGATGCCAGTTAACAGAAATATTCATATTGTCAGGTCAGTGTGTTACTGTTCTAATTGTTATTTTACCCTAATTTGGACCATATCTGTGTCATCAGAAGTTTATACTGAATGCATAATGCACCACATATAGACCTGAAGAAAGTATACTTGTTGTTTCTTACATCTAATGTTAGGCACTGCCTTTAAATTATTGGAGTTTACTTTTTCAGTGTCCTACCAGTATTATCAACGGCTAACATTTCTACATGAAAAAATGGAAAAGATGGTTCCTAAGATTCATAGCGTTTTATAGGAAGGGACTTTTCAAATCATCATTTACATGTGCTTGCAAGTCTGGAATACATGTATAAATAAGATAGCATTAAACATAAATAAAATCTAAGCATTAGGTAAGCTAATCTGTGCCTACAAAAGACAACTGACACATTAAAACAAGTATTTCTATATGCAGTATGATATGTAGTCCCTCATAATTTCCAATAACCTGGGTTCTTATATACCCTGAGTTTTAAATCAACATAATGTATTGATGCATGGAACAGATGAAGTCAGATTGCTGGAGGAGACACTTCTCTTGGAGGTCACTGTTGCCACATCAAGAGCAACTGAATTGTACATGAAGCAGCTCCAAAAAGCACATCAGTGCAAGGGAGGCAGGTGATAGGTAGGCTGAGGAGCTAAGGGAGTAATGACTTC
This sequence comes from Pandion haliaetus, assembly GCA_013401275.1. Lineage (NCBI taxonomy): Eukaryota > Metazoa > Chordata > Aves > Accipitriformes > Pandionidae > Pandion > Pandion haliaetus. Next base: position 78,265 of record VYZV01009325.1, on the reverse strand, counting down.
CATCACCCAATTTCATCTATTGCCTACAAAGCCGGGGGAAACTATGGCCTTGGTTAAGGTCTATGAAGATGTGGTGGATCAGAGATGCTTGGAAATAGAGGATGAAAAAAGAGGAAGGCAGCTGACATAAAATCAATGGTTTATCCTCTGTCAATGTTGCCAAGGCAAGTTCTCTCAAAATGTTACTGTATTCTGTTATTTACAGAATGCTTGGCACAACATCAAAGCAACCTGTATTTGTCCTTAATGGGTCTGCCTTCACAAGAGGAGCTGAGCATGTACGTGTTTTGTCTTATGTAACTATTTTGCCTGTTTATCAAGATTCTGAAACTATGTAAAGAAAATATGATTAGCACGATTGAAGTATCTCTACACTGTTAACACTGAATATATTCTCCATAAGTATACCATCATCAAGTATAGCAGGTATAATCCATTAAAGTGAATGGTGAACTCCCATTGACTTCAATCACACTAAGATTTTATCTGTTATGTATCTTCAATACATTTCCACTGTTTTCATTACCCTTTACCTACCTTATCTAGCATTCACATCTTTAGCATTTGAATGAATTCATACCAGTTTCAACTTCCTCTTCAAAAAGTTTACAATTATGATTCCTTTAAAGGTTCAAACTGCATAGAAAACCACTGCAAATCATTACTGTTCTTTTAAAGCAACTGATCTATCATCACATAAACGTTATTGATCGTACATTGCTACATATGCTTTCACTTTGCAGACTCTTTTGCATGTATGTGATGGTAGAGTAATTAGGGAAGTGTTTGTGTAAGATGCTAAGGAAATGGAATTTTGTGACCCCAACAATGTCCTTCCTCTTCTGTGGAAAGAAGTTATGTTTTGGCTTGCATTTCAGACAGCATAGCACTGAGATGATTTAAACAAGATGGGTAAAAAAAAAAAAAAAAAAGGTGAAAAATTGAGACTCAAACCTTGCAGTATGCAGGAGATTGAGATCTTGGATCTGCTGAGAATTTCACTCTTACATCTTTGTAAGAAAACTTATCCCTTTTGCTTGGGAGTGTTTTTCTCTCTCATCTGACTATACTACTTTTGTCACTACATTGGGCAATTTCAAGTAATGAAGCAAAATAATGAAATGTTTGAAGACTTCAGTGAGTTAGGATTACTACTCAGTCTGTGTAGTCACAGTGCTGGCGAGGGGCACCAGCCCTGGCAATGGCGCTTTACACTGTACACTTATTCTTCTTTCATTCTTTCTGATAAACACATAAAACAGAGGAATGATTTGTATTCAGTTCTGTATATTAAAAAAATAACATATCATGAAATAACTACAACTTTGTAGAGTACACCGATTGTTTGAAGAGGGGCCATTTAAAGTTTGCAGACTCTATGGGAATCCCAAAACACAGGGGTGATGTGGGCTGTGGTGTGAGGGGGTTGAGGAGGAATAAAATGGGTGGACAGCTATACAACTGACTGGCCAAAGCATCATTTGTGTGCAAGCACTAGTCGCTGAGCAAAATCAAATGATTGTCACTAATTTTCATTTGCGTGTCTCCGTGTACTTTTCATCTTAAAGGCCTACACCTGCTGTCTCATGCTACCACATTTCAATTCAACAGGGTAAGAAAGTAAATCATTTTTAGCTTCATGCGAAAGCTAAAATTCCCTTTGATGGATTAAATAATCTTCTTCCAAAAATGTTGGCCTCAGTTTCATTTCAAGTAATGCCTGTTTCACAGAAAATAAAATGGAAATAAGAAAAAATCTTCAAATTCTGAAAAACATAGTGAAATGCTTAAGTGGTAAAATTATTAAAATAGATTGAAATTCACTTTATTCTACATCATCTACTCCACAATCTAATTCCAACTTTTGCTCAAAGATTTTCTTAAGCAGCAATCAAGTCCTTCTGCACCTAAAATTTTATAGAAGGCAGCAAAAAAAACCAGAGAAAAAGCAAGAATGAAGCTCTTTGGAGTTTATGTATGTTGAAATGAATATCTAGGAATTGTGTACTCTTCCTCAGTATTCTTCAAGAAAATATTTACCTGTGTGTTTTTCTTTGGAAAACAGTGATGGAGTACAAATTTTTAAATATTTAAAAAGAGGTTTTGAATTGGAAAACTCTGTATCATTATTTTCTTATCTCTCCTTACTTGTTGGCCATAGAATATAAGATACTCAGCTGAACAAACAAGGGGTTTGGTTTTTTTTTTCCAATACTTTTTCACTTCTATGGTTTCACCCGTTTATATACTAACTCTTCTGATACTGCTTTTAACCTTCAATGCAGAATTGCATCTGGTTTGTTTTTCTGTTGTTTCAACTTCCTTTGTGGCAAAGAAAAAAATTGCTCTTGGTTTATCTCTTCTTTTTCAACTGTCTTAAACACCAGGAGCCTCATAAAAGAATCCATGGGCTGAAAAGAAGCAGATAAACAAAAAAATTGCTTGTACAAATTAAGACTGGATGAATTTGGAGAAGTATCAGCAACACTAGTATGAAAAAGAAAGTTTTGGATTTTCTGATCTTGCTGCTTTTTATGACTGAATATTTTCTTCGAACATGTTTGAATTTTAGAGGGAAGTTGTGCCACCCACCTATGAGTGATGAGAGTGAAGACAAAAGTACTCAGCATTGGCCAAATAAAAGAAAGTTTGTCATCTTTCAGGTAAGGGAAAACACTAAACTTTTCACCTTTCTGTCCTGAGTTTTCCTGGGTTTGAAATAAAATGTCATATTAGGAAGCAAACAAATGTTTTTGCATATGGTCTGATCACTAAAACAAATAAGAGTCATTTGCAATGAAGTTTTCTCACCCTTCTCTTCCAATGCCTTGGAACTGTGTGTCACCTTCTTCTTTCCAGATAATGAAGTCCTTTGTGCCTATATACAGCATTTGCAGTAGCATCACAAATTACAACTCTGACAATATGGTTCTACTCTGACTTTGGGGGATTTACCACTGCTCCATGCACTACTGGCCATGAAACTTGACTCTGAGGGCAAGCCATGCTGTAGTCCTTTTCACTAGTAATCCAAATGACATCCTTTGAAACTCATGTAAACACTGTAAAACAGAAACCAGATTATGACTGGACCCTAAATTAGTTCATAATATTTGTGTATACAGTTATTTTTTAATTAATCCAGGAGTCATGTCTGCTGAAAAGCAAGGTACACACTATATTCTGGATCTGTGCCCCAAGTGAATGGGCAGTTGAAACTCTCTTCCTGATGCTTTCATCACCGTATATGATGCTTGTTGAGCTTATCCAATGCTGTTTATGTGAGCTATCTAATCCATAGATGAGAAATTATTTCCATACTAAGAAAAATCCATGTTGTTAGGGATCTTTCCAATAACTAAAATCTATGAATAAGTATACAGAAGTGGAGAGGTTTTTTAAAAAACTAGTCACGTTGCATAACTCCAAGTGTGCTTAGGTTTAACCAAACCAAGTTAAAGTTCTGGAACTTTACTCCTTTTCTATATATTTTACTACACTGGACAATATAAATTTTATAGAGCAGTAATGTGATATGTTATTTTTTTATAAATCACAGAAGTAGCCTTCTATCTAGGTACTTTCTCCCTAGCCTTGATAGGTATGAACTATGTATTATTAGTGATAATTTTTCTAATTCACGTACTGTTACTTAGGGACTTTCATGCCTCCAGATCTCCTACTGTGTAAATTTCCTTCTTCCTTCAGTACTCTACCTGCCTAAATGCTGAGGGTACCTATGCATGGGCACCTAAAGCTCTGTACATGCCTAGATTTCCTTTCCTGCTCTGTGAAATAGGAGGCTGTTCACAAATCCAGAGTGCTGATCCGCTGCCCAAATGCCCTTGTGTTCTCCCTTGCCAGGGAAATGTCTAAGGTCAGCACAAATTGCCTGGGAACCCACTATAATAGCTGGGCTCAGATCACAACCGTTGTCCACAACCACTTCCAAACTAAAATTCCTGAAACGTATTTGAGTTGCAACAAATGTTATGGGGGACATTTCTCCCGTGCATATGTCCTTGTCTTCGGGCTGTCCAAGGAGAGAGAAAGCTAAAAGAAACTGTGTAATATAAAGACTTTTTTTTAACTCAGTAATTCAGGGTAGAAGAGATGCTGAATGGAAAGGAGATTGAGAACTCTGATAGGGCATAGGGGACAGTTAGAGGAAACTTATTTGCCAGAAACAGCTGAATTTCTAGATCATATTAGAAAAGATGTCTGGCAATAGGTAGGTAGGATCAAGGCTGGAAAGCCAGACAGAATAATTCACAGATAAGTTTGTGGGAGCTGGAGAGCATTCCCTTGTAGATATCTTTCTCAGGAGTAGTATAATCTTGTTACGACAGCACTTTGTCAGATGAAGTCCAGCCCCAAAGTCTAAACCATGCACCAACACACCAGCTTTATCCATCAGATAAATTAGGTCTACAGTCATATCAGCAATCTGTGTCCTCCCTAGGGGACCACCTTGCTCTGAACAACATCATGCCCTTACCTACCTCCATGCTTGTCTGAGTCTTACTGCCCTCTGCATCCTGACCTTGAGTCATTCCAGACAGCCCTGAACCTCAGCTAATCACCAGCCGACAGTGTCTCCTGACAGTTCATACAGGCTGTCTGTAAAGACACTGAAAACGTTGCACAGATCCCACGTGAAAAGAACTGTAAGGGAGGCTTTTCCACAGATGGTACGCCAAGGGTGCTCCCAGCCATTCACTGCATCTGTAACAAGTTTAGAAAGCTAACTGAGGACATTAATTTGCAAATAAACAGGCACAGGACATCCACATCTAGTCATTATCCAGCCATTTCACATGACTGAGCCTGGAGAAATCTGCCTTGAAGTTTCCCAACAGCAATATATCCAGTGTAACATATAAACTCACCTACAAGAGTCGTATCTGTTGTCCTGGGGAGGGATAAGCATAAACTTCCTTGATGCTATGCTTCTTTGACTGCAGTTGTCCACCCTCTCCTTCCTTTCTTTACGTGACTACAGAATACTGTGCCTCTGCACTAATTTTTCACCGTTATTGTCCCGACAAAGAAAGCTACAACAGACTTAGCAAAGGACAAGCAACAAGTTTCATCAGAGTATTCAGCATCCTCAGACTTACATGTTCATGCCCTAAGAAAAAGTAGCAATACCTTTGGGAATTACCGTAACATCTACAACCTTGCATTTCAGAGCAGTTTCAGGGGGAGCTGAGGGATGTGGAAAGGAAGAGTCAGGCATGAACTCATTCAGCAGTGACAGCAGCTTGAAAAGGATGCATCTTTTTCCATTCCTTATTCCCACACTCTAAAACTACTGTACTGCCTCAGATGTCATTGACAGCAATATGAAGAGCAACACGTGGTCCCGTGCTGGAGCCCTTTCTAAACATGGTCAGGGTAAAAATAAAGAGGTGGGAAGAAAGTGGAAGGTACCTTAGGAAGGAGGCATCTTTTTGCCTGTCTATGCACAATGCCTGCCACTCTATTGTGTGCAAACACAATTTTTACTGGCGCTTGGATGAAATTTTTTTTTTTTTAGGTTTCAGGGAGTATGTCTAGGTATAAGGAGTGTGGTTTGGGTGAGGCAGATTAAACATTCTCTCTAATATCAGAGTTCTTTTCCAAGACAACAGTGGAAGGGTTGAAGATTTGAGAAGACGAATGCCATCCCATGGTGGGATAGCATGTCTTGGTGTGCCACCTATGTTGAGAATGGAGAATAAAGATTACTATTAAAGTGCCTCCAGTGCTGGGCCAGGACTACAAAAGGAAGTCAAATAGATTACTTAGTCAAGCAGGACTGCTCAAAAAGGCAGGCTCATAAATTTGAGGGATTCCCAAATGTAATCTAAACACTTATTCTGGAGAGAATGAACCAAGGTGTCTAAATCCAGCTCAGCTCTTTTTCCAAGAGCTGCATGATAAAAATCTCCCATTATGGCCACGTTCTGTGCTTCAGACAATCCTGCTAATTGCTAACAAAAAGAGTTATCCACTTGATGTGCCTGGATCTGCAGCAGGTCCCCCAACAATGCCTATATTGGTTTCCTTTGTATTATCATTCAGACTGTCAATACGTGTTTTCTGATGCATTCTGATCATCTGAGTGAGATACGTAGCATAATCTCCTTCACCTTTTTCCCTGCAGTTGTTCCTGAACAAGCTGTGCTCTTTGGTATTAGTATTCCAGTCACATATTCACATGACTGTAACCTACCAAGTTTCACTTATGTTAATTAAGTTGTAATTTTGATCTTGCATTAAGTTTTCCAGCTCCATCTATTATCTTTGATACATTTTACATCAGTATAGAGACATCTAGGCTGAGCATCAGTTGGCTTGCTTTCTTCTTCTTCCTCCAATGATGTTTTTTAAAGAATCACAGAGTTTTCATTTTTTTCAGCTTTTTATCTCGGCCAGTGTAGGTCATGTTTATTTGGACACTCACGTCACCAGCCTGGCAGGATATTTTAGCGCACAGTTGATCAGATTAGCAAATCTATGCTGAAGTTTTTCCTTCTTTCTTTGTTAGATGGAGCCCATTTCTTCTCAGCAGTCCTTCCCATCCCATCATGGAAGCATGTGGTTATGCTGAGGAAACCAAGGTCTTTCTTGTAACACTGCACAGCCATGCATTCTCTTTCCCATCCTTACATGCATGTACTCATTTGAGATTATCTTTGTCTAAGTAGAAATTGCAATCATAAACGCTTCTAGGCCTCTCCATCTTTTCATCCAAGAAGCATCTACATCACAAAACCCACAGTGACCACTTATTGTCACAGAGCCACATGATTCCTGGAGGCTGGAGTAACCTCTTAGCTTCTTTAGGAGAGAGACAATACTTAAGACTTTGTGCAGAACTTGAATGTACCAGGACCCTAATTCATTAAACACAGTTTAACATTATTAATAAAGATGGATGCTAAATGCAGAAAATGGAAAAAAATGGCATCAGAATAGACATTCAGAAATCCCCTACCCTTACCTCTATTCTCCAAAGTAGGATCACTTATATCAAAACTGCTCATAAATGATGGTTGCCTAACCATACTTTTAAAAACAGCCAGTAATAGGACACTGCGGGCTACCACAGCCTATCTATTTCAGTACTTCACTCTCCTACCTTTAGCTTTTCCTATGTCAAACAGCTTCTCTCTGCTGCATTTTACTTGTTCTAACCACAATGTATATGGAGAAAAATTTATTCCCTTCTTCTTTGCAAATTGCCTATATCTATCCTGGTAAAATAAACAGAGCCAGAACACAAACTGGAATGGTGGGCCTTGATTATGTCCTACAATGTCACATCCCTAGAACAGGCTCTCACAGAGTTTAGGCACTGTCCTAATAACTTCCCGAACACAGTTTGAGACTTGTTACCAGCTCAGATGCAGCTATGTCATCATGAAGGCTGTAAAAGAGTTTAAAGGCCAGATAATGTCTCCAGGCCAAAGAATAAACTCTAGTATTGGTTTGTTGTTGGTTTTGGTTTGGTTTTTTAGATAAATGTACCCTTTACATAGTTAATAATTCTTATCAAGTCTCCTTTTTTGGACAAAACTATGTCAATCTCAGTCTTTCTTCACAGACACCAGGTTGTTCTCACTAGAACCCATGCCATTTTCAACTGACATCCCCAAAACTTGTCCCTCAGGTGCAATTCCCAAAGTGCAATAGTCAGCTGCCCCCTCATCAGCGCTGAGTGAAGATGAACATGATTTTCTGTGTACTACAAATAATATTCCTATTTATGCATCCGATTGCTTCATACACAATTCTCTAAGTACAGTTGGATGAACTTAATGAGCTCTAATTGATTTTGTAAATCTCTAACTTATTTAATACCTTTTAATATGTTATTCCAGCATGTACAGCACCATAACCCTTTGCATTTGTTGCTGAAGCTGATGACATTAGCAGTGATAGCACAGAAGATTTTTCAGTGAGGAAAAAAATCATTACATGTTTTGGCCTCTCTGGAGTAACGTTTTGGTAGCATCAGTTGATGGTCATGGAGAAGCTCCTATTACTTCTCCTATTTTTGTACCTGTTCTGTGGATCATTGAGAAATTTCTTTCTTGAGAGCCGTCAGCCTATCCACTTTCAAAAGCACTTATATGTGTTTTAAAATTAAATGTTAGACTGTTAAGACTTTTTAGGAATGAACTGTGCCTCATAAACCAATCTCTTTGAAAGGAATCCCTAGAGGAGCAAATCAATAAAATTAAAATGGTGAAGATAACTAAACAGTTATTGTTGTCAGCTGACCTCCTATCAATTGTCTTGTGGTGTTGTGGCCTCTGTTGCCCATGGTAATCAACCTTGACATGTTACTTGTTTTTTGAAGCTTCAGCTGAATAGCTTCTCCATTGACAATGATGGGGTGATACCAGAAGCCAGGCTTTACCATTGCCTCTTGCCTTTTGACATGGACTTTGGTATGAAATAAAACCTTGTGTGGTGGTCCATAGCAGAGCTTGTAGGCAAGCACGGCTGGGCTGCGACCTGCTGGTGGAACAAGAGTGTTTGCCTAGAGCAGCAGACCTTGAGGGTGATTGCATCCATGACTGATGGCTAGTGAAAGAAGTTTGCTAATTTGCAAGGTAGCTATTGCTGACTGATGAAGGGACGTGCACAGTAGTCTCAGCCTTACCTCTTTCTCCAGGCTTACACTGGTGTGACACGGCTGAATTTAGAGAAGCATTTCCTGACTTACTTCAGGGCAAGGGCAGAATCAGGTCTGATTTTGCACCACAACCCATATGGATAACCCAGCTCTCACTGGGAAACGTCTTGCCTATATTTAAGAATGCTCCAATATGTATACGCATATTTATAGCCTTTCCCCAATTTGTGAGGATATTTTGGATCTTTCTGGCACCTCTCATTATAAAATATTTCCAAGCTAAATCCAGAACAGATAAATCACGACTGATTTCTTTCGCATAGGGTAGCCTGCCTAAATCACTGCCACGTTCTTCCCGTAGTAGTCGTTTAAAATTAATAGCACATGCGGAGGAAAAACTAAACCCTTTGACGTCACTCCCGAAATGAGGAAACACAAACAGAAAAGGCTTCACTCCACCGAGCTGCCAGTGCGGGCGCGGATTGGTCTGCTCTCCCGCGCCTGTGGCAGTTGACAGCACCTCCCAGCCCTGCACGGCCTTCGGCTCGCGAACACAGGCAGGCAGACTGCAGCAAGCTCTGCTCTACCCCAGCCCTTACACTGGCAGAAAAGTGCACTCTCTTCCCGAGTCTTTTTGCTTCTTAAGGTGGTTTTATTGGCTGGGTTGGGGGACTTGGGGAGGTTTTTTTTTCTTTTTTTTTTTTTTTTCCTTTTTTTTCTTAATTTTATTTTTGTTTGCTGTTGTTACTTAATTCTATTCCTAATCCTGGATGCAGTTACTGGATTCTGCAGTACAAGTCTTCATGAACAAGCTGCACCGCTTAGAGATTTCACGGCATTCAAAGGTCACAGAACTGCCACTATGGTTAAATGTCTTGTTTAATGGTTGAGGTATGTACAGCAAATCTAAAAGAGGCAGCATGATTATTTTTGAAGGGGAACTAAAATTGTGAGGGGGAGAGGGAGATAATACTATTATTTAGTGGAAAAGATTTTTACTGGTGATTGTTACTACAGCAACCGGTTTTTGAATTTCCTCCCTTTTTCTGTTTATTCAAACTAGATGAAAATTTTAACTTATGTTGATTTAACCATTTGATGGCAAAAGAAGATTGCAGAAAGGATCAGTTCTTGTCGTCATTTCGGACCCCTCTGAGGAAAGGGTGATTGCTTTTTCTATATGTTTTCCTACTGCTCTGTGGCAGGAGAGGAGACCTGGGACTTGGCTGCCTTAGATGAAGGGAGAAGAAAGCAGAAACTCGTTCTTATCCTGAGGGAACTGTGAGTTTGTCTGAGAGTTAGAGTAGAGAGAGAAAGAGTTGGAAATAAACAGGTCAAGCAGAAAAGAATATCGGCCTCATTTTTACGAGTACATGTACCACTTTTTTTTTTTTTTTTTTTTTTTTCTTNTTTTTTTTTTTTTTTTTTTTACTACATGCTTAGATTGCTTTACTTGTTTTGGGTCCCGAACTTCAAAATTAAGAAGCAGCCTGCACTTTGACTTATAAGCAGATCCTCAGTGGGAAGGGAGGGAGCTGATCGTCTTATCTCAACACCAGTTTTCAGAGAGCTTTTGCTACTTGACGAGTGGAAATTTGCTTGGAAGTTGAAGTAATGTAGCCTGACGTCTGTTAGATGGCATATAGGTTCAATTCATATTCGAGCTAGTGATCTGCCTTGAATAAGTATTGCAGCATTACAGTGGACAGTGTGTGCTGCAGGAAACGAAAGCAACTGCTAGCATAAAACTAACATTGTTTTCAGGAGTGTGATTCTAAAATACGAGAGGAGGAGCCACTTGTCAGAGCTCGTGTGTGTGTGAGTGGTCTTAAAAATAATTTCAGCCAACACAGCTGATTTCTATTGTGAATTGGTTTAATATACAGGTATGCTCAATGACTAGCTATCTTCATATTTTCCCAGTCTGTGAAATGAGACTTTTTACAGCTCTGTTTGACATGTTGCTGTAGATATAAACCCTCTGCAATTTGAAAACCTTTTAGTTTAAGTTAAAAATGATACCTGAAAATTCACGTAACAAGGAACGGAACATGAGCACACCTACCTCATGCAATGCACCTCAAAGGGTTACAAAAATTAACTACACCAGGCTGAAGCATCCTAGCTTAAGGACTGCAAAAATATTAGCTCTGAAATGCAGAGGATGTGATATGTGCTGTGAATGGACAATTGCTATTCTGCAGTGCCTAGTGGGAAAACAAGGACTTTGTGTATTGCAAATGCATAACTGCAGTTCCTCCATTTCCTTTGCTGTATCTTCACTGATGACTGCAGAAACAAAGAGCTTGTCACAGATAAACTCTTTAGTGCCTCATCTCTTTGGAGATACTTGAGGATATTTTTTTTCCTATCACCCAACAACCCAAAGTTAAGCTTCGATAGTTGAACTGTTATTCTGTAATCTCCATGCCATTCTCTCCTCCTCTGCCCCCCCCAAAGTCTTACTACATGAACTGCCAGCTGTTTTCAAAAACTAAAGCTCTGATATTCTAGCCCCAGTTTTAGAAAGGTTAATACAGTATTTTAGACAACTAATTAGTAAATTTGACTAAGGGGAAGCCTCAGTCTATAGGGACTATAGCCTGTTCTGTAAGAAACAACCCTGTAACTACATGAAGATATCCAAATTTCCAAAAGACATTTGCTTATAATAATTTCCTAGAATTAAATTATTCACTTCTTTTGATAAACGTTTTTTAGAGAAGCTTAGTTTTTAAACTCTATAATCTACATTTTGCTGCATCTGTTTTGTAGCAACTATTACTGGTGATACTAATAGTAAATATGCTAAATGGACTTCAGCTGAGGAAATGGCACTGTTTTTCTACTTCAGTGAGAAAAGTTTATCTGGAATGCTTTCTCTAAACATTTTTAATTCAGCATCAAGAACGAAATACAATTTAAGGTTGGCCTTTCTGCAGTGGATAAAATGCTTACTGACATTTGCAGTCCCATTGTCTCAAAAAAAAAAAAAGGCTGTATTGCAGAAGTTTCATGTCATATGCATGGCTGCTCATTCTGAGTTTATTTCCACAGGGTGGACAAGAGCTGTCACTAGTGCAGTTCTAGTGATTCCAGCAGAGTAAGGCTTACTCTGCTGAGTCTGATCTAATGTACTGCAGATCACTTTTTTAAACTGTGAAATGTTTAATTCTGTAAGCTATTATATAAATATATCATTCTAACAGCACCTGTTTCCTCCCCTTCCTCCCTGTTCATGTGCTTTTCCCTTTTGAAACCCAGCCCTCCGCTTGCCCTTACCACACCTCTAGGTAGGTCACTGAAGCAGAC
>VYZV01009325.1:49086-66282 GCA_013401275.1 Pandion haliaetus | reverse complement strand
TGATTTTTCCAGTGTCTTCATTGCAATTATGAAGTATAATTGAGACATTCAATCATATGTCATTCCTTTTCACTCACACCATGGTTCTTCTACCGATAGTTAAAGCATATTTAAATGAGAAGCAGTCTGAAAATTGATATTTTATGAATATATATGGGTTTATTGTAATTTTTCAGTCTTATAGGGGAAAAATCTTCTCTTTTACTGGTAATTTCCTTTATAGGAGCTGTACAAAGCAGAAAAAATGCCAGCTACTAACCAAGATATTACTGTTAATACACTAAAACCTGATGCCTCTTTATTTAATGATAAGAAATGTTTAAGACCTAATCTGTCCTGTAATCAAGCTAGATATATGGCCAAAAGCTTTTGATGCAGTTGGGCTCACAGAAAAACAAGTCATTTGGGGCAGCCAGGAAGACATCCCATGTAAATGAGTGTTCTTAGCAACTCACTATTGTTCATCTTTTCTTCATTTTTGTGCTTGAAATTATTACAGCGCTCCATGTGTTTGTCACAGGGTGAAAGTGAAAGGGACAGCTGGGGTCCTACCAGCTGCCAGAACAAAATTAAGTGTTTTGTAATGAAATGATGGCTCAGTATTTCTCCTCCCACATCCATATTGGGTGGAAGATGGGACTCTCTATGTTGGAATTATAGCATTCATTTTTCTTGTTCCTCAGCCAGAAAGCAGGCTTACCCTTGCAGGGACATCAGTTTTTACATTTTCAGTGAAACATTGGCTTTGCATCTAGTGTGAATATTGCACTTTTCAGTCACAAGCTTCAGGATGAGGAACTGATGTTGTTTAGAGTTTATACCCTGGGGGCACTGGGACACACAGACATGTAGCCTAAGTGCCCACAGCAGTTCAAAAGTTCAAATGTCTTTTCTTTCTCTGGCCAACATGAGGACCATCTTTTTTAGGTATCTAAAGATGAACAACGGTAGCTGAAAAGCCAGGCCACAAAGCCAAGCATCACATATGCAACCAGACAAGGGTGGCTGGTAACCTTTTTTTGTGATTTCACAGTAATGAGTGGAAATAAAAAAATGTGTCTTCTGATAGTAGTTAGTATTTGTCAGGTCTGAAGTATTAGCTTTTTGTAAATGCTAGAGAGAGAGAATATGTTTGTTGTAGTTAAGAAAATTTGTTTAATTTATAGAAATTTAAAATGCAAAATCAAGTTCTGAAAGATTTTTTTAGCGAAAAGAATTCTTTACTATCTTCCTGAAAATCGTTTAGAACACTTTTTCATTTTATTTTTACTATTATTCTTACTACAGTAGCATTCCAAGAAGATTGTATTAGAAAACAGTATCTGAACCTTTGAACTTATCATTTCTGTTTTCCTGTAACAGACTGTGGGATTCAGGAGATATACCGCTAGCGTTCACAGTGCTCAGATCTGGGCTAGTGATAGCTATCTATTTTAAAGCCTCTAGTTTTAAAGCAGAAAATTAACAAATCGGAGCCAGATCAGATAGAAGAGAGAGCAGTACTTAGAAGCCAGACTTCAGTGGCAAAACTGTAAGTGAAAATTTGGGGGCAGAGAATTTTCAAAAAACAAGTCAAATGACTTAAGCATTTCTTTTGCACAGATTTAAGTGTCATATCTGCAGTCCAGCAATGCTGTAATCTTGATATACATTTTTCACTTCTTCTGTTCTTAGAAAGTGAAAAAATTATAGCTATCATTTTGTCATATAGATAGTGTTGAACTATAGAAACTAAACTAATGAAAGGGCCTTATTGAGTTTGATTTTCTTAATCCGTTCTTCCTCTCAGTGGGAGTTGAGTGAGGATGGATGAGATCTGAGTTTAACTACTTATTTAAGCCTCATAGTCTCATGGTGGTATATGATATGCTTCTGCTAGCTTACTATCCAGCCAAATAAGAAATCCAGGTTGCCTGGTTGGATAAACATAGCTGATGATCTCTCCCTTTTAATAGGTGGGGAGGAGCAGTTAGGATCCTCCCAGTCACACACAGAGATAAATTTGTTGTAGTTTAGCTAAAGATGAATTGCATGCAGATACAAACAGAAAGTTTTATTTCTCTTTGTGTAGGTTATTTTAAAAATAAGAAACAAATATTTAGAAGAAGATAGTTGCAGAGGTACTTTTTTCCTTAGATGGTAGGTTTATACTAGTTACCCACAAAAATTCCTGGTATGAGAAAACTCACCAATTAATATCTCACTGTGGCAGTGTAAGGTTTTTTAAAGTAGAGTACAGAATCTCCTGTCAAACTAAGTTTAGCTAATTGTCACAGAGGCAGAAAAACACACTTGCGGAGCAACTGCTTTCAGGACCTGTATACAGTTTCGTACATGTTTGTCCATAGCAGAGTCTATGATACTAAACCATATGGATGTAGGAAAGATGTTTTGGAAAGGACAATCATTACCTTTCCAAGGATAAAGTGGGAGGTAGGCATGTTTTGACTGAATATGCAGCAACTCAGAGACAGCTCAGAGAAATATACATCTGTAAAAGTGAAATTAAGAAACCACAACTTCAACTAGAGAACTCCTGGAGAATGATATTGAGCTGCTGTGTAATCACTTTTGCTCCCTTTGGAAATTACCCTTTATTCCTTCTGAAAGAAAGAGTCTGTACTTTCATGTTCTTATTCCTTTTCTGTCCCGCTACCCAACCTTTTTCCCACAGCACTCATCAGTGCTTGTGAAGGCTGGCTAAGCTCTGGGGCTTGTCCTAATACGGGGTGGCAGAGCTACCATTAGTGTGAAAGGACTCATCCCTCAGAAAGAGGGATGACGATTCCTAGCTGGTTGCTGTGCTTTAGAAACAAACACATATTGACATGAAATGCCTTAGTACTTTCCCAAGAATTCAGCTGTCATCCAAAAGGTGTAGCTGTTTTTCCCTTTATGTATGACGATCCTGGTATAGAATGAAAACTAGGACCTCTGCTTAGACAGCCCCAGAGGACAGCATCTGCTTAATATTTCTGTAGAAGAGCACCAGTTTCCACAAGAAACTGAGGGTGTAGCAGTGCTGTGAGCTTTGCTTATGTATGCAGCTGAACACTGAAGTACCCTAAATATGGGCAACACTTGACGTAAGTTGAGGGAAAGGCAAAACCAAACAACTTATACTTGGCTTTAAACCTCTGAGAAGGGTAGATAGAATGAGGGCTTGCTGCATACTGGGCTGCTGGGAAGCAGGAGAAGACCTGACATAGACACCCAGAGGGAGATGAAAGCAGATGCATGAGGTCTTCTTCATGGAGAAAGCACTTTTCTGGCTTTGTGTTAACTGACAGCCATGTTGAAATGGGCTACTGCCCCCTTCTCTTTCAAATGTTGGGATATGACTTGGCTCTTGTGTTACTTATTCATAGGCATTTCTGTTTCGCCCACTGCCATAATATCTGAGTGCCTATTAATAACAATGTTCAAGTGGCATCAGAAAGGCCATCATAAATTTAATTAGGCAGTGTATCTCCATTTTAATCAATATGGTCATTAGAAGACTAAGACAGCCAGGAAAACAATAATTAGTCCTGATTAATAAAGGAGAACTTGCACGCATCAGCAAAGGAGAGGAGGGAGCTTTGCCTGTTGAAGGCTTGGGAGGACAGTGAGTTTCTTTCTGCTTTAGCAGATCTAAGCACGCTGTTATTAAAAAAAAAACCACTTGAAAATGCCCTTACCATACTAAATAAAGTGGAAAACAATATACTGTAGAGAGACAACTACTATACTGAAAGCATATTTTCCAAATTATAAAATTCTGTTGTAAAAAGCATTCATTTTCTTGAACAAACTGTAAGTGCCAGCTAGAAAGATAAAACTGGAATGTATTTCTTCACCAAGCAAATTCCTCTGGTGCACAGTTGCTTGTTTTTGTAGGACTGCTTTAAAAAGCAGAACAATTGAAAGATAAAAAGAAGACTCAAATTGGATCAGTGTGTGAGAGTGTAAAATGGCATGGTTCCACTAAGATTAATAGGACTCCATCAATTTATATCTGTGAAGGATCAGACCTGCTGAGCTTTCGGGTCTTAAGCACTCCTTTTCTTCACCAGTAAGATCAAATTTTAGGCTCATTAGCCTTTCGCCATACCTGTTTCATACCAGTTTTCCCCCACTTCTTCAGCATTGTGGTACTATCAGGCTGCTTTTGATGGTTCCGCAGAAGCTGCGATGCATTCTTTCCCTTCCATCACCCTATAAACCTCCTTTCTCTCCTTCCCTTTCTCACAGGAAAAAAAAAAAAATGCTTACCAGATTTTATTTGAAAACACAACCTCACAGTTAATTTTTCGCTTATGTGCTAGCATCTGCAAAAGTGTATATATTTGTAATACAGACAGAGTTGACCTCACTTGTTTTCAGTATAGACTGTGATCTGTTTCAGTGACACAGCTATGTAAGTGATAATCTTAAAAGCCGAGGAATAACGGAAATAGTAATTTTGTTTAGGGACCAACATGTACTGCACTGTATCACAAGATACTTTTCATGTAGTAAGGCTGTAACATCCTGTCTCTTTGAACCATGAAACTGTATCTATAATAATAATATCCACTACCAAAATATAACCTCTGTAATAGTATGGGAACAAAAAACAGTGCAACATGTGGATGTTGAATGAAGCTCATGCTATATATCATCATAAAAGCTGATAGAATTGGCCAAGCTTTCAAAAAAGCTCAAAGTCACTTTAGTCTCTAAATGAAATGGCCAGATCTGAAAAATTGCTGTGTATGAGAGCTTGCCTGGGAAATGTTTTCCCATTCTACCTCAGACAGAAGTAGCCAACAGCCTGTGGTTAGTGTTCTCAAGAGGGTAAGGGAGAAAAAGATTCAAGTTCCCTCTCTGCTTGTGTTGCCCTTCCTAGGGTGACTTACCACTGCAGTGTCCCCCAAGGGTTGAACTCTCTATTCACGGGGCCTGGCAGACAGAGCCCACAGCCCCATGCTCAGCCCTGTCGGGCATGAAACCTGAACTTCACCACTGCCGAAGTGGCACACGAAGGTTGTTTCAGGCAGATCTCCACCTGCAGCTCCAGGAGTTCTGTCCTGAACTCGAGAAACCTTTCTAATGGGCATTTTCTCCAAATGAGCACCTCCTCCTGAACAGATTTTTTTCCAACATTTTTTTTATTTCAAGAGGAAAGCCCAGTTTATATTTTTAGGGGAAAAAAAACCCTCACCACTACTACAGAATTCCCACCTTGCTTGTGAGGATGGAGGGGCACAGAGACTTTGCTTGCCTGCTAGTCGGAAGAGGTGACTGAAAATCTGGTTCCAATCCTGTGACCATTTTGAAAAGTCTGCTTAGATCTTTTTATTTTATAGCACCTGAATTGAAAGCTCAAAGGTTACTGAAGCCTTGAATTTCCAAATCCTTCAGCAATCCTCTTCTTGCCCTCCTCCCAATAGACATAGTACTACTTTTGTTTCTTATTTTGAAAATAAGTGAAAAAAAATAACAGCACTCCATGCTTTATTTATGTGATAACTATATAGTGCTGAAGAGATTATTTCTTAGCATTAAGATTTCCTTGTAGTGGTTACAGTTTTTCATCTGTGAAACACACTTGCTTGAAAGAAGGGCTTGCACATGCACCACAGATGTATTATTCTTCCCATCCTTCCCCCAAATTTAGCCCTTTAGGGCTTCTCTAGCAGAGTAAAGGAGTGTGGGATTCTGTTTGTTTTTTTATTTTTTGCTTAAACACCATAGCAAATATTATTTTAAATCCAGTAACATGAGAAAGGGAGGATTATAATGTTTAAACATGTCAGCTGGCCAGAAAGCCTCTTGGGGGGCAGCCTCACATGCATCTGGACCACCTAATACACTACTGCAGCTTGGTCTCACCCACTACATTAGAATTTTTAAATTGGTATTCACGGTTTAGTTTAAAAACTTGCAAAGCATCACTTGGCTAATCCTTTTTTAACTTTTAATCATGTTTACTACTAATGTGACCAAGCTTGAGCTAACTTCTGGTGTTTTCTACGTATTAGTTAAAACTATTTCACGTTTCATGAAAGGATAAAGCAAAAAGCATTTAATGTCAATCTGTGTTTGGCATTGAAACTTTTTATGATGGCTGATGAAAATTAGTTTGCAAATAAACAAACCATTCTCTAAAAAAGTCTCAAAAGGTCCAGATGTTTAAAATGTAGAAAACAATTAGCAGAGAGGTCTCAGTGCTATGTAGCCACCCTTTAACTGTCATCTGTTGACAGTACTTTGACAGTTGACCTTCTTCAGCTCTGATTTTAGGAGAACTTCAAAAGCGTCTGAGCTACTTTCTCAATTTCTAGAGACATTTTTTTGAAAGATTATATTAAAGGGACATTTCTCCTTTTTTTACTCTCTGTTAGCCTTATTTTCTCCTGAGAATACTTGTCTAAAAATTACCTTTCCACCACACTGATTTATAGGTTCTGGCATGGGAACTAATGCTGTTTCTCCTAGTAGCAAACAGAAAATTAGTCACAATCTGATGTTAACAACTTCTTCATTACCTAAACTGTTTTACACTTTATTAAGTTCAAAACAAGCAAATCTAATGTCTTTGAACAAACTAGGGAGTTCTTGTCCATGTTGCAAATATACGAGACAATAATTAATTTATAGTCACTATTGTAAGTCAGCCTCTGTGGCAAACTGGGATCTAAATTGTGATACCACTGAATTCTGCAGAGAAGTGCCACTTGAGTGCAGCAGAGAGAAAAAATTGGTTTAGCTAATTTACATTAAAAAGTCAAATATGAATAACATGGTCAACACCGTTGCTCTTGCAGTTCTTGTTGGGAGATGAGATTCAACATATTCTACCCTCACATCTGACACACTACAGATTTGTCTGTGCTGGCAACTAAAAATCTGCACTACGGAGAGTGATAGAGTGGTTCTGAGGTATAAGTTACCTGCAGACTTCAGCGACAAGGAGATCAGGAAAGTTTTTGTGAAGAATCAGTCTGCCACTAGATGTTTCTACCAAAATCACCACTGGTGGTGTAATTTTCAGATGGTCCCTTAAATTGCCCTCACTGCCTTTCAGAGTCAAGTACCTGCTGAGCACACAGGTGCTTTACTAATACTTGTTCCTCTGCATCTTGCCCATGAACCTCAGGCAGTGTTCTTGCAGTCCCTCTGGGCCGGAAGAGGAACTCACTGGAAAGTCAGTCATGTAAAAGGGAATGCCCTTGGTCTTAGCCCAGGCAGATAGGAAATTGTGTCAACCTAAATTGTGACACTATCATGTATGGTATAAGAAATGGTAAGACATTTTTCATGCTTCATGCATGCAATAGCATTCAAAATTCTAGAAGAGTCTAGTATTAAAGGATACATTAATGAAAATTATAATTTAGAAAAAGAATGTTTCTGAACACGATGAATAAAGAAAAGGTTGGGGTTTTTTTAAGAGAAGCTTTACAATTATTATTTTTGCAAATAGAGGCAGAGAAACAAAGTTTTATTTTGACTTGGTTGCTCCAACATTTTTCCTTTAAATGAGGTTTCTTTTAAGGACCAAACTCAGAATTTGAAAAATTATCCACTTGTTTAAAATGTTTTTGGAAGATAATTTTTAAACCTGTCCCTTGCTGGAGCACCTAATGCTCCCATTGGCTTCACTGAATTTGTGAGATGCTCAGAATTTTTAAAAATCAAAACGTCAAATATGTCCCATCAGCTGTGCTAGGGTAGGCTTCAACAAAAAGGTAGGCCAGAGTTTTCAAAAGGGTTGAACATTGTACTACTAGAAATAGCTAAATGGTTACTGATTATAATTTTATTATAACATTAATTTCTATATAAAAATAAAATTAATGCTATTTGCACTTCACTAGGAAAGGCAGAGTTATCTTCAACTAACTCTCTACTCTGCAGAAGAACTGGAGGATGCATGTTGGGGCAAACATTCTACATCCACCACTGTTCAGAAATATAAAATAATTTTCTCTTACTCATAAGCATATGTATTTTCTTTTTCCTTAAACTCTTGAGATTTTGTTTAATGCAGTATTTCCTCTTCTGTCCATTTTTTATTTTACATTCACAACAGCTGCTTGGTACTTGTAAAAACTTCCCATTTTTTTCTTTTCTCACTTTTTTTTAAATTCTCCTTTTTTCTTTAGAAAGTAGAACCCCAAAGACCAGAAAATTGACTTATCTTATTACTACATTTAGGGATAAAGAATTTTATGTCTAACTAATTTTTTAAAATTAAAATATCAGGGAAAAGAGAATCTTTTGTCTTCTGATTGTGGACCATTAGAACTATACTGTCATTCTGAACTCTGAGCAGATCCTGACAGGAAATCAAGGTATCATCTTAAGGCAGACTGTAGGCAGGCGTAAGGGGCAGATATATCTTAAGCTATCATGAAACATCAGAAACATTTCTGATTATGACTGATAACAGAGTGAAAGGGAGAAAGGCAAGCAGAGATGGATCCCAAATAGGAACATGATATCATATTCAGACTCATACCAAGTGAAATGCTAACCTAGGAAAAATTGTACTGAGCTAAGAGATTATTTAAGGCTCTTGCTCTATGTTGCAAAGTGTGTTGCAGTACCAGCACAGTATGAAAATGGTGCAACGTGTTAGTCAGATCAGTAAGGCTCATTTAAGTAAGACATCTCTGTTCCCCACAGATAGAAACTCAGGAAACAAAAATGTCTTAAAGGCTACTTTTTGGAAATGGCTTCTCTATCTGTGCATAAATATCTTTTAAGAGTTGGAGATTCAAGCTTTTGTCATTCCAGATTTTCTAACTCAGAAATTATTTAATGTTTAAATATAATATTTAGGTCTTCTATTCTCTGTGTATGAGCCTAGTTATTTGACTGCAGAACAGCCAAACATTTGTATAAGCAGTTTATGTTGACAGAGTCTTCTACTATGGAAATATGCCATTTCATAAAATAAATAATTTTTTATGGAAAATTGTTCTGTACCTTAGCAATTTGGAGTATCTATATGATTTTTCTTAAAAAAAAAACAAAAACAAAAACAAAACTATTACAGTTAAGGGTTCAGTTCACCTACTGTATGCACACTGAGTGGAACCTGTACCTGCTTCCCGCTGAACCCAAAGCACATACTCATTTCAGCAGGCAGGGTGGAAACCTTACATACCCTGGAGCTGTGTTCCCTATAGGCATACGCACAGCAGACTGCTATTGTCTGACTGATCCCATAGCTCTGCTGGCCAGTAGCCTCACTGGCCACATCCAAGGCTGCGTGGCTCCAACTGGTGAATTCTTTTAGAGATTTTGTCATCTGTGACCCAAAAGCCCCAGCTCTGCTTTGCATTGTGTGGGAAGAGCGTGGGCAGATAGTGAGTGAAAAAGGATGGAGGAGGAGGAAACGGGAAAGGGTGGACACAGAGAACAAAGGGGAAAACTGCACTGTATCTTGCTATCTTAAGCCGGTAATAATGCACCTTCCTCCATCCAACACTGACTATAAAATTGCTGACATTAAGTCTATTCCATCACTGTTTCTCCTTGTTTCCATTAAGTCTTGATCTTTTGACCTCCAGTATTTCTACACTGGCTGCCCATAGAAATATTTAATCTGTTCAACGTCATGGTGCTTGGGGGCTTGGGTTCAGCTTTACACAGATTTCTTTACGATGGTTGACTGCACGATTCTGGTGACATAAAGGCTGTCTCCAGCATCAGGATAAAGATTGTTTGTATAAGAGACATCTCTGTGAAATTTCAAAATGAGCTGCTAAGAAACTGAGGATTATCATATTCCTCAACACTTCCCTTTCCAAGTGCGAGCTATATTTCTTCCACTTTTTCAAAGAAATCATCACATGTTTAAAAGCGAATAATCGAGACAACAAATCATATGTAAGAGATACTATATTCACCCTTAAGGATGAGGGATAAAATAGAAAAAAAAAAAATCTAAGAAGAGTGTTAGAAACTTAAAGATTTGATTTTAGAAACAAGAAGCAATGAGGATTGTTATCTATTTATTCCACAACATTTATTAACTTCACTGGTTTACCTTGTGATGTCTCATTATGTGTGAATATCTGGACTATTCACATATTCTTCAAGAATTTATTATGGCAATTTTACTTAATATGTGAAAGAAAAATTGTGATGGCAGTACCTGCAAATAATATGTTCCACAACAACAATAATATGGCCATGTATTTTTTTCCATATGGAGAATTGTGATTTTAAATACTCTGAATGTTTTAGATCTCTAACAATGTCTTTAATCGTGTCTATAGTTTTATATATAGGAGTGTTTGAATACTGAGCAAATTCCAATGTCTGTGCAGGTCTCGACAATACAAGTTCAGAGTACCAGCAATTGATTACTCAATGATTATAACATTTTTAGAAATTCTATAAAATATTTATTCAATGGTTGTTTTGGAAAACTGGCAAAATATATCTGTGGCTTTGAAATATTTGTATATCCTTCTAAATTTTATGTCAGTATAAAATATTCTAATTATTAATTGTTTGTAAGTTATTAAATACAGAGGTGGGGGAAAAAATTAGGATCTAACAAACTCACAAGATGAAAGATCAGATCTATGACTGGATGTTTAACCTGCCAAGGGGTCCTGAAAAACTGCACAGTACAGAAAATTTAGTAAATATAAACCAAATTCCTTTCTTACATGTGCAAGGAGAAGTCTGCTCAGCTTTGTGGTAATCTTCCACGTATGGAAGAGGGTTATATATGTTACATAAAGTAGTATTGTTTCCAGTTTTTATGTTCAGTTTATATCTGAGTCTGATAACAAGAAAAATTCCATTCTCCTGTTTCATCAACTGGCCTTGCTGGTTTATGTGTTTTACGTTAAGTTCTATGTTAATATTCTGGCAACTAATCTCTACTACATTTTACTCTGAAGACCCAAACCATCTAACAGTTCAAGTCTTTCTGGGATCTGCCTCATTGTCAACGTCTTCCCTTGCTATCTTTTATTCTGCTATAACAAGGTTAACACAGCAGTTATGTAGCCTTCACCATATCTTCCAACAAACATTTGTTCATAAATAAATGAGTTTGGCAAAATTATCTCATCTTCTTGTCACTAGCATATCAAGCAAATCAGGCTATGCCTCTGTCTAGATTCCAGCTTCTTAATCATTCTGCAGAAATCAGTACAAATTTAAAATAAATTTGCCTACAGGCATCTGAAATTATTGTAACTAATGAAGTAAGTTCTAGAAACCAGTGGTTGCTTCGCAATTGTTGCTTAGCTTTCACTTGCAACACATATATTCCTCTCTCATTGTTGCTGTAGTGTTTCTGTGCTTGCGCTAAATCCTCTGATGGCATCTTTCCCTTTAAGTGATTGCCCTTTGCATCTTCTTGGCACCAATTTATTTTCAGCAAGCTGTACTCACAGCGCTGGCAGCTGTCCCAGGGAAGCTGCTCTGCCTCGGTGGCATTTGGTACATGGGAATTCCAGAGTAAGGAATGGGCAAAGGTTACCCCATGTTTTACATCACCCTCAGAAACATCAAACTAGACTATTAGTGTTTGACAACAAACAATGCATGAGGACTCTAGCTTTTGCAGTCTGTCTCATTCTTTACTTTCTCTATTCTTGTACCTCCACTCATACCAGCCACGCTGAAACATTACCTGTGCATTATTCTTGTAATATCACCCTACAGTGCAGGAAGTCTTGATAAAAGATGCAGTTTGATACAGAGTATTTTAACTGCTAGGAAATAGTTTAATTGCTAGGAAAAAACCCAAATGCTCAGTAAGATTCAGATATTTGTATTCTCAGTCTTTTCCAGGCCTTTGCTGTTCTAATATCTTAAGAGACTGATTTCAGCCTGGAAGTTACTCTCCCTGTCCATTCCAAAAGCAGACAAGCAGCATCTTTTTTTGCACAGCAAAACTTGTCATTCTTCATAGACAGAAATATCCTATCAAGAAGCAACAAACACACAGAATAAATATATGTATATATCTGTTGCTAAAAAGAAAGGAAGGCAACTCAGTTTCCACAATTTCATTTTTATAGTGAACATCTAATTGTACTTCTGCCTGCTGCAAGTTTAGTCTTCAGGCCTGTTTTGCTATGTCTTCCACAGACTTCTGAAGGCTGTTTGTGAAGCAAGTGTGCTCCCTGATTTGCCTGCCTTCAGACCCTCCCTTGATGAGAAGTCTGCCTGGCTGTGCCTCACAGTATAGATAACAAGTCACAAAGCACACCAAGCCGTGCCTCTGTGATTTGCTGGCCTTTGTTAGCCCTTGCTGGCTATCCCTGGGGACCGTTCTGCCTACGATATGGGTGACTGAGGTCTTCTGATATACCAACCTATACCACTGCTCTTTATTAGCAGTGTCTACCTAATATTATTGAGAGGGTGGGTTTTTTTTCCCCGATGGGGCAGGGCCTGTACTGCTGAGTTAGGATGGTCAGCTGAAGAACATTGCTGAGTAACCTCAGAGATCAATGTTCTCTAAAATGAGGATGGAGAAAGGAATCAATAAATCAAATGCCAGGGTGAATACAGAAAAACTGAAGTGGTACCATTAAGTCAGACCACACTGGTGATTCATCTTAGTTCAAACTCAGTAGACTTTAACTCATACTTGATCCTTTGATATTGATCCTTAATATCAATGTGTAGAAAATCACAGATCACAATCTTAATTTTCTCTATTTTAAATGAGGGAAAAAATTATTCTTCTTGCATTTCATGACAATACCTGACAAGGAGTTTGTTCCCTAAAAGATAAGGTTTTCTAAAAATTGGATGAAACTATCTGTAAGAGGTAAAGATTTAGAGCAAGTACATTAATATAAAAATACTATAATTCATACTATAATTCAAGAAAAATGTATATTCAAGTCAATACTATGATTAGCTAGGCTAGCCTTCCAGACCTACTTAGAGATCTTCTTATTAAAATTTTATAAATTGATTTGTTACTTACAGCAGAAAGATAATTTAGAATGCAAATGGGAATTTTTACATGAATGAACTGAGCAGAACACTTGTAAAACGAGTATCGCTAGGCATAGGTTCAATACTACAGGAAAAAAAAATCACTGATCCATAACATCTTTTTCTAGTACAACATGTAGGAAGCCTAAAATGCCGATTTTCAAGTACTGAGTAAAACCAGCTTACAAAGTCAGATGTATCCATAATATCTTGTGACCTTTGGTTTTCTTTATACATCATAATCATGTCAAATTAGCATTTCCCATAGCTGTTGGGGAACACTGTTCCTCTTAATTCAAATACAAATGTCAGATGGCCACATGGCAATTATCAGCAGCTTGCTACAAGACCAGACCACAGGAGCCACCTATTTCAAAGCCACAGTGCTTCCCTGTAGTATTTGGGTTCTGCAAAGACCTTCTTTGTCTTGCTTCATTTGCTTCCTTATCTTTAAGGTGAGGAAGTTCATTTTACTGTGAAAAAACTATTTTTTTTAATATAGTGTTCTTTCAAGTGAAGGACAGACTTGAGAACTAGAAGAAAAGGGTATCAATTCCAAGTAATTATCATCTGAAGGCATATTTGCTACTGGATATGAGTGAGAAGGAAGCTGTAATACATTTGTAATGTTTGCAAAAGGTAAGGCTAGTATATTCACATCTGAAAGTATGAATTTGTGTTCCACAGGATCAGGAAGAAATTTTCCAGCACCAACATGTATAGCATCAAGATATAAATAGAAGTTTTATATCTTTATGTGAATAAGTAAAAATTACCTGTTCCTGGCAATCAGATCTGATTTGATGTTTTTCTAATCTGGTATGGCTTCTCTTAACGCAAGGTTATTTTTCTACTGGACAGCTTAATTCTGACATATAGAACTATTTGCCAGATAAACTGATTCTATTCCTATTCATCAGTAAAGATCAAATAACAGAAAGAATCTCATCAACACTTTTGTAGACCAGTGAACCTTTCTACTGTGACAAAACGTGTTTTCCTTTTTCACACCATATTTTGTCAAAAATGATCTCTAAATCATTTCATGGTATCATAAAAGTCTGGCTTTCCTTTAAAATACAAAACTAAAGACAGACCTGCATGAAAGACACGGGAATATTTGTTTTCATTAAACATATTTTCCTATGTTTTTACTATGTATTTACTTGAGGAATTAAAACTGTCCCTTCATTAGAAGTTACTCTTTTTGGTGTGTGCTTGCTCAGTTAGATTAAATTGTGAGCCTACCTTTGAATTGGTCTCGATTTGATTTAACAAAAACCTTGTAGGCCTTCTTAATTCATAATCCTTAATGACAGCTTCCACTGAGATCATTAGAGGTTAATAGTTTATTAGCAATCCATGCCATGAAGCCACACCCAGAGCACTGCATCCAATTCTGGGCTCCCCAGTATAAGACATAGAGTTACCAGAGTGAGTCCAGTGAAGCACCACAATGAGTAAGGGCTTGGAGGATCTGTCATGCAGGGAGAGGCTGAGAGAGCTGGAACTGCCCAACGTGGAGAAGGCTCAGCAAAGGTCTTATCACTGAGTATAAATAGCTCATGGAGGGTGTCAGGATGACAGAGTCAGACTATGGACCAGGTGATCTCCAGAGGTCCCATTCAACCTCAACCATCCTGTGACTCTGAGCAGTAGACATGGCACACGTAAGATCGGTAGAGTGCCAAGTCCTGGCAGGTGTGATAGGACTGCCAGCAGGCACCGGCTGTAAATGTAAATGCCAGTAATATCATTTAGGAAGGGGACAGGAGGAGCACCCCTCTATTAACAAGTTTTCTGTAACAGGGAGGACCGAGCCAACAAATTCTTTCAAGGAAATGTAGAAATTCTTATCTTTAGTTCTTCAGCAAAACAATGCAGATAATTTAAACTTTGTTTCCATTATGTTTCAGAATTTTTTGAGGATATTCTGTGATACGGCTGTTGCTGCTTTTATTAGTTGGATCAAATTCTGTTTCAGTGCATCTTATCCATTAGTTCACATTCAATAAGGTACCCTTTTGCTGGTGGGCATTTTACATTGTCTGTGCTTTGATATTTTTCTGGCACATCCATTAGTATACCATTAGAGTTCAAAAGGAACAAGATAGTAAATGTTTCAAATCTAACATATGCTTTCATTCAGTATTTATGCTTTTAGAAGATGAATAGGAGCTCCATTTCTTATGATGTTCCAAATAATTTCTACTACAGGTAATCTGAAGGCCTGACTTTGTTTATGTATATGTATGTGTGTGCACATGCCTAGGCATTGCTAGTTGTATCTCTTCCAAAGACAGGGAAGCCACATTGTAATTTGCACATGATTTACCTTTACAACTTCTAATTTTTTAGAACATGTCTGCTGCCTGTGTTCGCTAGATGTATTCACAGAGAATATTTCTGAACCCATTGATTAACAGCTTGTATTAGAGGTCAGGGTTATATAAGAGAGAGAAGCATCTGCTGCTTGTGCTCTAGCATAGCCTACTGCTGCAAATTTTTTTATAACTAATAATGAATCATAACTTAGAATTCAGAGATTTACATTCCTGAACACTTCTTTAACCAATACAAATTGAAATTTACTACAAGTAAGGCAAAAAACCCAAATAGTTCTCAGTTTAGGAACAACCTTGGAAAACCCAGTACGTTGTCTCCATCAACAGATAAAAGTAAAGCCTGCTTTTGTATGGCAGCCCTGCTTAAAAGTCTACTTTTGAAGATGAGAAGCAACACATCATTCTGTGAAACTGATCTCACACAACACATTCCAGGTCCCTTGTTACAGTTATCTTTAATTAATATTTTAATTAAAGTGTATCAAATTAATGTAATGAGCTCTGTAATAAATCTCCTGTGGACTACAACAGAGCCAGGATATCACAATAACCATGAGGAACTAGCACAACAATAGGAACCAAAACTCCGCAGAACTTATTAAATCTCCTGACATGTCCCAATCTGCCCTGTTTGATTAATACAATTGCCCATGTGATTTATCTTGATCAAGAAAGGGCAAGGAATCTTTCAACAAGATTATTTTACGCTCCAGTAATGTGGAGCTCCACATCTATTATCTCAATATATCTGAGTGGGGTTTGTTCTGTTCTCAAGAAGAAATTAGTTTTCTATTTAGACAGTTCCCCTTTTCTAAGCTGATTGCTATACTGTGCTTATTCCCATTGTTAGGAACCTCTTAACCTGACTTCAGTGTGAGTAGTCAGCCAAGATACTTCTTACCAGCATAAGAAATTGAGAATGTGGATGCAGAACTACAAATAGGTCTGTGGAAATTGTCAAAATGTCGCATTCTGGCACTTCTGTGTTGTGGCATAGTCATTTTTGGCAGCTATACACTAAAAATATACCTACATGAAACGTCTGAAGGAAATGACACACCTAGGTGATGAAATGACTGCTTAAATTACTTCTTAAACTTCATTACAAGATATAGATAAATTGCATTTGCCAATTCTTGGGCCCCTGCTAGCAATAATTATCTCTGATTTGGTGTTGAACTTAAGGAGTATTTTTTGTTTGTAACACTGTTAGGGGATGCAGGTGATCAGAAACTGTAAACATGTTTCTTTCCTGTTTAGCAATGAAAATTGGTTCAGCATTCAATATAGTGGAAGTGAATGAGTATGTTTCGATTCATATGTTTTCTGTATGTATATAGTCTGCTGAAATTTTAATTTAACACAGGCATACATTGGAACCTCATCAGGTTAATATCAGCAGCGATTGAGATTTTGTTATAAAGTGTCGTTTTGGCTTCAGCCCAGCTAGTAACAGAGCACCACGCAGCCGCTCGCTCACTCCCCACCCCTGCCCCTGGCCACGTTGGGATGAGGAGAAAATCCAAAGGCAGGCTCATGGGTCGAGACAAGGACTGGGAGGGATCACTCCCCACTTATGGTCACGGGCAAAAGACAGGCTCAACTTGGGGAAGAAACAAAATCCATTTCATTTACTACAAATCAAATCAAAAGCAAGGATATTAGGAAGGAAAACCAAACATCAGAACACCTTCCCCCCCCCCCTCCCGCCTTCCCGCCTCAGCTCCATTCCCGGTTCTCTCTCCCTCCTCCCCCGGCGGCACAGGGAAACAGGGGGTGGGGGATGGGGTCAGCTTGCCACACCTTGTCTCTGCCGCTCCTTTCTCCTCAGGGGGAGGATTCCTCACTCGTCCCCTGCTCCACCATGGGGTCCCTCCCACGGGAGACATTCCTTCAC
>VYZV01009325.1:7649-29122 GCA_013401275.1 Pandion haliaetus | reverse complement strand
GTGTCAATACCACTGTAACATCCCACAAGCAGGAGGTAATGCATGAAGACAAGCCTTCAAACCTTCACCTCAGCTTTTCTGTTGATTCTAAAAGTACTGATTAGTGCAGCAATACTTAACTAGGATTATCACCTTCTTCCAACGTCAGCTGGATGTCCTCTGGCACACTGGAGAATTTTTATTAAATTCTTCTTACTCTTAAATTCTTAAATTCTATTGTTCTTTATTTTCTGTGGCATAACTTCTGCTTCCTAATCCCGAGGGTTATTACCTTACGTCAGGGTGACCACTCATCCCAGGCACTCCCCATCTCCCTATAAGATATTAACAGAGCATTCCTACTGTTTTGGTCTCTTGCTCCATCCTGGAATCACCTGGCAGAAAAGCGAGTGAGTTGACAGTGTTTTGCTTTTGCTTTAAGCCTTAGCCACTAACTCTTCAGAAACAAAAATGAAAACTGGAGGTCTGTGATGAGCTTGAAAACATGCATGTATTGTTTTCATAAATCCCAAGTTCAGGATGCTATCACAACTCACTCCTCCCAAATAATTTGAACATCTCAGTCTACAAGTCATGAACCGCCATGTCTAAATCATGTTTTTGTATTGGAAGGATCTATGCGGGAATTAGAACCACTCCCAGTATCAGCTTCTGCCATTCACTTTTTTCAGCATTATGATATTTCCCAAAGCTTTGAACCCAGCTTCTGCCTACCCAAAGATAAGAATGATGATTTAGTCCTGTCAGCATATTTGGTTCATAAAAAAATACTTCCTTGGATTGACTTTCAAGAGCTGTGAAGCTTATAACACTACCTCAGTTCCCATCTCATACATTCCTGGTCTTGTCCGGAGGTTGATACACAGTTTCAAGAACTCTTTTGCCTGATCAATAATGAAACCAAAAAAATGGATCTGCTACCCGTTTCCCTTCTCCATTCTCTCTCCAAGATTTCTTGCTTGAACTCAGAGAAGAGGGCTCTCCTTTACTCCACTTGCAGAGTACCCAGCTGTGAACTGCAAGAAGAATTTTTCAGTGTTCTTCCTTACTGATACTGTAAGGTTTCTGTAGAATTTCATGCCTGTTCCTCCTACCACACAATTTCTCCTCTACAGAACTCGGGCTGTGTCCCCAACTATATGATGTCCAGTCATTCTAATATGTCTTCTCAGTGAAGGTGGCCTTTCCAGTGATTATTTTCTCATCTAGAAAGGTTTAGGAGGTTCAGGCCTGTTTGGCAGACTATATGTGCCATGTTTTATAGGAATTAGGCTATTCTCCTGTATCATCCCCTTTTCCTCCTTAAAATAGTGTCAGAATTTCATCCCATTGAGGATTTCAGCTTGACACTACCCTCACATTTTTAGGTTGGACTGCCGAACACATGCTGCATGTTAGGTCAGTCTTCCGTTTTTAAAAGGAAAAGCATTCAGGGACATCTTGTATTTGCCTCCAACTGGAAGCTGTAAGTTGTTAGTAGAAAGCGTCTTCGTGGCTAACTCTGCATGAAGTCTGTTCTTACGCTTCACTGGTGAAATGCCAGAGCTTAAATGGTGACCTTACTTGTGCAACATCCTCATCTCTGAGATGGGCAAAGCTACTGCCTGGAGCACTGGTCACACGTTCACCAGCTTTCATGCCACTGGTGAAGTCTCCAGACACCATACCACCTTTGAAGAGCAAACCTTCAGTCTTTATTCAGCCTGAGATGCCAAACACTTTCTTCCACTAAATAGCAATTCATGGAGAATATTGGCTGTATTCTCTAACAGTGAAAATTGTACCTATAAAGTAAGAATTCAAAAGAGGGACTTCCTAATCTTTTTAGCAATGTGTTGTCAATATGCTCATTCACAATTCCTTAACTTATCCCCCTCTCTCACCAATCCATCCTATTTTCTGGAACTTGTAGAGTTCAAAGAAAGCAAGAGGTAGGGACAAAGACTGATGCACAGCATTATCTGCAAAGTAACTGCATCTTTCTTTATGGTTATGGTGATTTTTTTTGTTGTTTGTGAGCAACTATTACAAGAATATGCTTATAGACAACATACCTCAAAGGACAGCAGCTGTGGGCAAGTAGCCTTTCTCTGCTATTGTATTTTCAGTAACAGCAAGACAGTGCCGTGATATGCGATTTCTGATCCCTGCAGATACAACTTTCATTTGTTGCATACAAGTTAAGAATACTGAGATTTCTATTTTCAATAATTTAAGTTTCCCCAAATTAAAAAAAAATCAACAAGCAAGCAAGGACCTATTTCTGAAATTATATATTTTGTTACTCAAAAGTAAAGATTTTATTACTTTTTTCAACGCTTTATACAGGAATGTTTCCTTTTGCTAAATGTATTCTTCATAATGCTTTTCTTATTTTTAAAACAAACTTCAGTTTTGAAAATAGAAATTCTGTGTATCTTTTAATTTTTAAGAATTTATATTTTCTAGGAACAAGTTATTTTTTCATGCTTTCAAACTTTGCCTTCCTCTCACATCATGTTCATTCTATCACATTAATATCTATGCCTTCATTACGGACAGCTCATTCTAACTGCAAATATGAAATAGTAACATAGACATCTTTCCAGATTTCAGTAATTACGCAGCAGTTTTTATGAACAGTCCACCATCTTAACTTTAAAAACTGTGATATCTATAGCCCATAAAAATAATGAGTATTCAAGCAGCCTTGATGGTTTTTTAGGGTAGAAGCCAGATGTACATGACAGATGAGGTGATTAAGGCTATAACCTAAGAACAGATGAAGAGAAAGTGAGCTTCGTAAATGTAAATGCTTTCTAGAGTTTGCATCAACTTTTATAGACACTATTCATAGAAAGACAAACTAAATTCATACTGGTACAATTCTGTTGATTCAGGGGTATTAAATCCAGTGTGAATTTAGCCTCTCTTTCGTGCCATATTAGCTACCATCAATATCTGGCACCGTCCTAAACTCTCAAAGGAGCCATAAATCCTTGTCCTTTGAAGCACTTGGCAATGCAGGGAGGCTTCTCCCTCTTGGCCCTTGCTGTAACCCTGAGTGTAATTCTACACTGATTTCCACCTTGAAACTTGGCTATGAGGTACTACTCTCCCACCAGCTAAAACCACTTTGGCTTTCACGCGTCTCTGCCAATGGAAATGGTACAGTGAATTTAAAGAATAGGAATCAGCCATCTCCTGGAGAGTCACCCGGCTGTGCTTAGTGGTTTTAAAGCACAGAAGTTGTATCATAACAGCATGTGTAACAAGACATAACAGAGAAGGCTACCTAGCGTGAGTATTAATGAAATGAGGGAGGAGAGCTCACACCTTCTGGACTGCATACTTTCAAATTGGATTTGGACTAGTCTTATGTTCCTGTGCTGACAGCATTTTCTAAGTGCTCAAATGCCAGCAACAGGCTAGCTTATTCTGAGTCTCATTGAGCCAAATAGCCTAAATGGGAGATAGGCAGAGATAATAACTATGTGTCTGCCTGCTTAGACTCTCAGGATTCAAAAGCCAGAGACCAGCTTTCTGCAATTTCAGCTCCTTTAATGCATTTGAGCCAACATAGAGAAGGTAAAATGGAGCTTTAAATTGTAGGATATTTTTGTTTTCTGGAGGGAATGGTTAAGGCAACTGAATTTTTGTCTCCCAGCTCTCACTGCTCCCCAGGGAGGAGCAGGGTTTGCCGCTGCTTAATAGGCGCAGATTTTTCTTGCTGGCCTCTTTCAAAGCTGTCAGACAGAAGTGTGCGGTCAGTGGACCATGATGCCCCTCTAAGACTTCCTCCCAGCTGTCTGTAACAGTAGCAATATTGTGCCCTGCTTAAACAGCCACCATTCATGCTAGATGCTCTGGCTTTTCCCCGGTTGCTGTGAGCCCACAGCGAATTCCTCTGCACATGTGCATAAATATCAATATAGTAGTCACCGGTAAGGATTGTTACAATTCAGATAGGTATTATTTCCCTGAATAGTGCAGCTTTCACGTACATTTCCTAGGCAGTTTCCTTGGGAGCTAAAACTGTCCAGAGTCGGCACTGACCGGAAAATCCATGCCACTCTGTGTATACAAGTGCAGTAGCTATGCCGGGATGTAACATGCAGTAGAAAACAGCAGCAACTTGTAAGCTATCTGTAAACAGTAGTCTTACACAGGGGCCCTCAATACAGTTTATACTGAGAAAATAATTAACTTCAAGGCTGAGCTATCTTAATGTCTGCAGCCACTGTGCAAAAGCTGCCAGAGGAGTGAACAAAAACATAGGAATCCTGAGCTCGATTGCCTGTTCTGTCTCTACCTCGTGCCTGGCTCGCCTTCCTATTTTTTGTGTACCATACAGTGCTCTACAAACATTACTTTGCAAACATTATGTAGGTGGGCCTCACAACATCTCTGTGAGGTAATTGAACACACAAACCTCACACTGCAAACAGGGAGAGGGAAGCTCAGAACTTGGCTTTCTTGCCAGGCTTACAGGGAGAAGCAGTCTCACAGTATTTCAGTTTCAGGCATTGCTTGTTCTTTATTTTAGCAGTTGTGAAGACTGTGCTAATCTGTGGGTTTGATTTGATTCCCAGCAGTATAATCTTTAGGTGGGCTTGGTCTCACTCAGTTTATCACTGTGGGCTGCTTTTAATCCACAGAGAGAAATAGAGGCTTGTAGGGTGCTCCATTTCATCCTGAAATGGACGCCTGAAGTATGCACTACAAACAAAACTGCCGCTTACTCTAATCAAGCGAGACTGCAGTAACTACTCAGCTGCAGACACCTACAGTTGGGTGAGATAAACCCCACTCTTTGGCTATGACCCATACTAATAAATAAAGTAGTGCTAGAAAAAGTCCTGGGAATTGTCAACTATATCATTATATCGTTAGCAGTAACTGGGTGCAGTTTTGGCCAGGGCTGACTAGGACTTTTCCAAAGAACTTACAGTATGGTTTAAGGAGTTTGCACTGGTCAGGGAGGGACCCACTAGCATTTTGGTTGCAGCCACTGTTTTGGAGACTAACAGTATTTAATATGGTGGATGTGCACTGTTCTGTGCAGTTGGCCCTAAAGAACAATCACTGATATCTTTAATTTGCTAGCATAGACAAAGCCTTTGTGTCCAAACTGGAAAGTTGAGAAAATAATGATGTTTTACTAAAATCTGTGCGAAGAACTGTTTTCCAGATAACACATTGTCTCTGATGAAAGCACTGATCAGCTCCCAGAAACTGATGTAAAAAGACTATATAGCAAAGTATTAAGTATTTGTGATTATGAGAGATTTGAAAGTACTTTTCATAAAAGCATGAATTTGAATTCCTGTTTCAGGTCCTTACGCTAAATTCTCTCCAAAGACTGATCTGATCTGCTGTTCTCCACTTCTGCTGAATTGCAGAGCTGGTGCTGTCAATCATTTGTTTTGCTCTTCAGAAGGATGGTTGCACATTATGAACTGAAGAACTGAGGCTGTAGCTTGTTCATGCGTTCATGTGTAAATTTGCACTTGTTTATGTACATCCTGTATACTGGGCAAAACATTTTCATTTCATTTTGAATAAGGTGTAATGAGGTTTGAAAATATGTTAACCCTTTCTGATTTGGAAGAAGATCAACATATCTGGTAATTTAAGTGTTCTGTAAACACAGTCCAGATTGGATGTGTACTGGTCAATGAGAAGTGTTTCTTCGAAGGTTTGCTGACTCTCTGCTCTGGGAGTAAAGTTGCTTTGTTGTCATGGTGCATGGGATAAAGAGTGTTTCTGGCAGACTTTGAAAGTATCAGTGTTTTGGCATGAAGGCTATTGGTGTTCTTTGTTAGTTTTCTCTGCAGGAGGCGAGGTAAGATAGTTCATTTCTTTTTCTGAGTGACAGGTATCAGATGTCAGATGTAAGATACAGGGTGCCAGGATTCAAAACTATGATTAGACAAAATTTTCAAAGAAGGTTAGAAAAAGTATTGGAGATATACTTTTGTGACTACTGCACTGTGCCTGGTCTAGCTACAGAGGGCTGAGAACTTTTTAATAACTGCTCTTCTTTATAAAAGAAGCCTTGAATTTTCACTGTGTCCTGTGTTTTTGGTAATGATTGTTGGAGAACCTCCTAACAGTGTACTTTCCCCATTATCTCTTCTTATGGGTTCTCAAGCAGTCCTTGCACACTCCTGTTTTTCCCGTTAAAAATACCATGTTAATCCTTTATGTAGCTGGCTGGTGGGTGGAGATACTTATGTCCTGGACACTTGTGGTGAAGGTCAACAGAGTAGACAAGGTTGCGGTATTTTGTGTTTGTTTTGTGAAATTGCTCAGGAACAAAATCATAAAATATTTATTTTATGTATTGTTTCGAGTATTATGCAAAATCAATAAAAGCGAGTTGAAAGAAAACATCAGCATTTCTGATTTTAAATATCAAAGGACAGGAAATTCTCCATCCTTGATTTCCCATTGGGATTATAGCGATTTACTGTTTTGAAATTCCCTGCTTTAGTGTGATATAACATGCAAAGGATAAGCAGGATGACATTGAATTTCAGCTTTGTTTGGTTCCAGTCAGACCCTTCATAGTTATCACACCATTGTATGGTGACATCCGTAAGCTTCCAAAGATATCACAGCCTAAACACTTTTTGATATTGGATTAACATCCTTTCCATGGGAAAGACACATTTTTAATCTTTTTCCAGGCTTCTGTGTTATTACAATAGGCTTTTTTATTTCCTTCTATATATTCTCCAGATAAAAATAAATATGCGATCAAGCAATGTCGAACCTCCATGTTGAGAAGGGAGGTGGACTTAGGACAGAGCTTTCTCTCATAGAGCAATATAATTGCGGGAAAGCCAATATACTTCAAAATACTAACCAGGCTGGCCCATGACATATTTAAAGATGCTGTTAGTAAGCACCAGCAGAGCAGTTCAGTGGTACCTAAACAGCTAGTGTTTAGTAGAGGTGAATAGCCTTGAATGACAGGTTATGTCATCACAGTAATGTCCGGAATGCCACTGATGTGTGATGGCTTCAATTTCTGGTGGACATTCAGTGATGAACAGGACCTCGTCTTTAACTTGTATGTGGTTAAAACAACAGAAGACAGTAGTTTTATTCAATGATGGTAGTTTAGGAGTTAGGTGTAGAGAGGAAAGTTGCCTTTCTGCTCTTCAGAAAGGTAGGGTTGAGTCTTGCTTGGGATTTGGATTGATGGCTGCCACCTGATTATCTGCACATGGGGGATGCTGAGTGTGGTCCACATCAGTCCCTGGGGCAATTACTGTCTGTGGAAGCTGGAATTTGTAAGTAGCACTAGCCCATTATCAGTAGACCTCCCAGTTCAGCTGGAGCATGATTTCCAGTGGCCAAAGAGGGCTGTCTGTCATCTGTAGATTAATTTAGCAATGGCTGGAAACTGAGCTACTCAAAGAGCCAACTTCTTATGTTACAGGAGTCAGATTTCTGGCAAACTAATTTTTTTTCCATTTATAGAATCTAATACTGCAATGGATGTTTCCCAATGTACTGAGGAAGGAGGCCCCAGTCAGTTGTGAAATACCACACTGAACACAAGAAAAACATTGAAAAACCCACACAATAACTTTGTTATCCTTCTCTTGGATTACTGTACATCCAGATGGGAAGATTAGTCTTACTTAGGGATTTTTTAACTTAAGGAGTTTTTGTTTGGTGATTGTTTTCAAAAATAGAATCTCTTTGGTTTCAGTTTTATGATATTTTACCAAGTCTGATTATTCTGAAACAGACATTTCATTAGGACAAACCCTTCTATGTTTCCCCTTGAAGAGAACTCCTGAGAAGGCAGTTTTCATCTCTGACCTCATTCACATTTTTATACAAATCCAATTAGCTTTATGCAAGATGAATGTGTCAATACTAAACACAGAACAGACCATCTGATATGCAGAGCTGGCAATGCTCGCCCTCTCCTTTAGATGTGTCCTACCGGTTCCTGTTGCTGTCAATGTGTGATGCCCACTGATACTCCAGGGATTCATCCAGTGGCTTCCAGATGGGGAGGGAGAAGTGGGGAGAGCGGTGATCAGCTTTAGCTAAAGAATCGCTGTTGTACCAGCCAGGGTCTTAACTCCCTCTGCAGACCAGAGACAAACAGAGCCTCTCATATGCTCACCAAACACGTTACCCCTATGTGCTGGATTTACTTACATACAGGTCCATAAGGAAAAACCAAATGGTCAACAAGCACAGGGCTGATTTAGTAACAGTGCTTTTAAGTCACTGAGGTGCCTTTAGGAAAGAAAATCTTTACAGTGTTTCTGATCGAATGTGACACTTGTTTTCAAAATATCTCCCCTCAAAGCTGATTTTTCTGGCCTAAGTTGCTCAGTTGACTTTATGAGGTGAGAGTGTTCATCAGTCTGCACTATTAGTTCCTGTATTTACTCATCCATTACTCAACAAGATAAATGTAGTCATACTGTTAATGTAAGAAATAGTACACAGAATTAGAGGCAACTGGAATGTTACTCCCTGCTCTTTCAGTGGGTTGGCGACCTTTAGCAAGTTTGTGTAATCAGTCCTTTCCTCCATTTCCCATCTGTACAGTACCTAACTGTAAAACTTAGCCTGCCTCAAGGGTAATGTTAAATAATGTTGTAAAAAATAACTAACATAAAAATGGAAGGAACTAAAAAAAAAAAAATCACAGAGACACCAAATGTTTTCCACATGCAGAGACCTGTTAAAAACTCATTACATTGTTTGTATCAGTCTCAGCATGAGATCTGCTGCAGCCACTTTAGTCAGTAGGTTAGCATTGCATTGCCAGCATTCAAATAATACAAAATGCATCTGCATCCAAATACAGATATGTTTGAGCAACGGGAGTTTAGATCCAAATGCAAAATTCATGTGTTTTCATATAAAGAGGAGGTACTTCAAAACCTCTTTTAATTGGAACCCCACACATTGCCACTGAAGAACTTGTTTGCACTGAACAGCATTTTCACCTGGGTTATTAATTAGGGCTGTGTGGCATAAAATGAACAGTACCTTTCAGTTTTAAAATAAAGTCAGCCAAGATAATTAGATATAACTTCATTACTTACGTATTAAGTAAATTCTGTTTTAAAAGAATTTTTGCAAGTGCTAGGAAAATAAGTTTAAACAAAGTTTCTAATTGCTGCTGTGAAAAACTTCATTGTTCTTTCTTTGTAAAATGATACAGATGCACCACTTGTAATAAGTGCAGTTTTATTAGAGTCACGTGGGTCAGGTATATTGCAGTACATGGGAAACCATGAGTCCTTTGTGAAGAATGACAAGTGACATATGTAAATACTACAGACACTATAATAATGTATTAATGTTTTAAAAAGAGAATTTTTCATAAGAGGTGCTTTCAGATTCTGATGAGGAAAGTGCTTCTGCTCCTTTCTCTCAATCACTGCACTGCCTAACTCTAAATGTACTGCTGCTTTCCACAAAGTATAATTCACTCAGCAATCTTTACCCTCAACAAATTATAACTGTATTTTTACACTTATACAAAGGTATATAAGAAAATAAAATAGGAAAACTGGAAACATTATTTTCCCTACTGCTTTATTATTTCTTTAAAGCTAAGAGGAAATAACAGGATTTACCCATTGCTTCAGAAAGGGTGTTCTGTTTACTGTGAAGAAAATGGCACATTTTCCTTTAGCTATTTGTGAGCCTCACAGCTGTACTGCACTATTCACCTTGTACTCTTCTCAAGTGGTCAATTAGTCCTAACAACTATGACCAAAGCACTGTTAAAAACATCTTTTTAATTCCTTCACAAAAATGCAATGAATTAGAGTTGTTAAACAGTGCGTGCTGGCCTCTCTCTGTAACTGAACGTTCTGAATATCACATGTCCTGGTGAAACCATTCACAATTCCCTCATTTCTCCATACCTGCCAGCCACCTTGCCATCGTGTGGCAACTGGGAGAACATTTCTTCTGTTGTGCAAATCCAGCCTCTAACATTCACGTTTAACACTGATTTTAGGATCCAAATGTACAACAGTTGTTTAT
This sequence comes from Pandion haliaetus, assembly GCA_013401275.1. Taxonomy (NCBI): domain Eukaryota; kingdom Metazoa; phylum Chordata; class Aves; order Accipitriformes; family Pandionidae; genus Pandion; species Pandion haliaetus. The sequence goes on along the minus strand of VYZV01009325.1, from coordinate 19,102 downwards.
GCTTCGAGTCAGCTAAAACCTTCTAACTTCAACTGTTGGAGAGTTAGGCATCTGTAATCAGTTGAGCTAAATCAATCTCCAGAAATTTCCATCTCTCTTCCTTTATGAACTTAAAAATCTAGAGATCAGTTCCCTCAAGTGAAGTTCAAAAAAGTCCACCATAGTTTTAAATATGATTTAGATGTTAATTGTCTGGGAGTTTTATAAAACAGATGTTCTACCAAAACAGAGACTTAATTTAAAGAAATAATAAGGTAAGACATTCAGTATCTTAGCAATTGTCTGAAAATATACAGGGAGAATGATTTTTCTTGAAGCCTATCATATAAAAATTGGGAATTCAAGAAAAAATTGAAAAACAATATATCTTAGGGGCTGTTTTTCAATCCCATCTTTAATATAAATACATAATAACAGTCACACTTAAATAGCACAAGACAAAAACAAACACATCCAAAAATAAAACCTTTTGAAAAGAAAATGTGACATTGTACTCCCAGTTTTCCCCTTGGGGGACCAGATAAAGAACAAACTATATATGGCAGATATTAGTCACATTACTTAATACGCCTACTGCATCAAATTCAGACGTATGGTGATAAGGTTGGTAACAGACACTGAGTAGAAATGATGCCATGCCTATTAGTCAGAATCAAATTGGTTAACACTAAAAATCAAAGGCATTGTCTGGTTTTGTACAGACGGGTAGGGGATATATGATAGGAGCTGCACCAGTAATATGTTCACCATGTTGACTTTGGCAGCTAAGAGTGGAAGATATGAGCAAAACCAGGCCAAAAGACAATGTAAGATTATTCCCATGACAACAAGAGGTTAACAGGTTAGCATTTTTTTCTTCTACAGATGAAGTACAATTCTGTTTCCCCCTAGAAAAGCAGTATCTAGTTGATAGGGAGTAACAGGAGACACGGCCTTGCCATTTTTGCAAAATACTTGAGGTTTACTACGTACAACAGGAGGACATGTCTCTTCAAGGCAATTTATCTTCAGAAGGTAAATCCAGGTGAAGGGAGGGAACCACATTCAACCCAACCCTTTTCTAACCTTCATTTAACTCCCATAAATAGTAGGTGTTGTCTCTTCTTAGCAATACCTGAAAGAATAGTAACTGTTTCCTTTTTCTTGTTTCTATTACAAAGAAAGCTGGTTTTAGTACAGAGGCCCTCTATGAAATTAATTTGTACCCTGCTTTTTACTAAATATTACCTTTCTTATATAATGTGCTTTACTGTATATCGTAGTTAAAAGTCTGAGGTAGATGATCTTTTTTCTTCTGCAAAAATGCAGTTTTTCATAATCAAGTCTAAAATACTTTCATGTTCCTTGGTGATGAAAACTTATTACGAAAACAAAGTGTGCCACTTAAAGTGTTTGCAGTAGGGTGACTTAAGAGGTCTTTTACCCTCTGATATGCTCATGATCTTATTTGGTTTACACATGGAAGTGAACTCTACAATATCATTTGAGATTTGTTTGAATACCTGTTCACAAAACAGGATTATGACATTCACAGATCGCTATGAAACTATGATGGCTTTATTTTCTCTAGACTGGTGACTGACAGCTCAAGAAGACTTTGAGTGCAGACCTAGGGGACATTTTGTTCCCATGGAGTCTTTTTGCTGTTTTTTATTCCAGTTGTTTCTGCAGTCTAAAATAAGCCTCTTTAGAATGAAATGCTTTTACAATTTTTGTACGGGGAATCAAGATGTACATCACTTGGGAAGGCCTTGGGCCTGCAAGAGAAGAAAGAAACTACCTGGGCAATTCATTCCTTGTGTAAACTCCTGTGATGAGTTTTACCACAAGTAAAAGAAACATTTGCAGGAGCTCTGTCCTTTTTTTTCACCGTCTCAAGGATAGGCATAGATGTAGTCTTGGCTAAGAGATTATAACCAGAATCTGTTGACAAGTGAGAAAAGGGAAAAGAGCAGCTTTGTGCAGCACTTGCCAACAACACACCTGTTCTGAACTGATGCTTTCACACATTAAAAAAAAAATTTAAAATACTCTAAAAGAAAGTCTCTGCTTCTGGGAGTTATTTTCAGGGAGAAAATTAGTCTTTTTAGCATTGCTGCAAAAGACTGCAACCTTGGAAACTGTAACTAACATGTCCAAAAACCATGGATTTCCCTGTATCTGAAATATGTTCATAGTGGTTATTGCAGTAGAATCTAAATGTTTCCTGACAATAATATCATTTTTATGGCTCAAGATATGTTATTAATCCCACTTTGAAAGCTGTCAAAAAGATATGTTAGTATCAATGACAAATTCTTTTAATGCAGAAGATGTTCTTCCCCAATGTCTAATATTACAATTTTTGAAATGCAAATTTTTCCTGTCAAAACAACACTTGCTGGTTTTTAGCTCCATATGTTCTGCATGTAGAAATGTGATGTATGCTGGCTTTACTTTAAGTTCTGATAGTCATTTTTGCTGTGCTAAGGTTACTTTATTTTTTTGGTTTGATTTCCTTTTCTAAACTGCACTAATATAAAAGTACTTCTAATTGATAGTTATGACTGTAGAAGCATGTATTAACAGGCTAAAATACCACTATAGATGCCCATTTTTACCGTATGTGTTTGGCAACATGCTGGACAGATGCCCACAAAATTTTCTATCAGGCCATTAGTACAGAACAATTGAAGATAGTGCTTATATATTAAGATGGCTTACAGAGGCAAAAGAGTTTAAAAATAAGTATGAGGCAGGAGAGCTCAGAATGTTTGAGAAGGTTAACCAGAATCAAATTTTGGAGTAAAGGTGTAAGTGGTTGGTTTTAACCTCAGGATATAGAGTCTGAAGTGAGGATTTCACGTTGTGATGCACTGAAATCATCTACACAGCTAATGAAAACAAGGCCTGAGGCCGTTTGGTGGTTGTGTCCTCTCTGCACAGCAGCTGGGCCCAGGTTTCCTTAGGTCATCGTGTGACGACACAATGTTGCAGGAAGGATTTTGTTCCTCCAAAGTTTTATTTGCAGAGTCCCTTGTGGATGGCAGACATCAAACACAAAGTTACCTTAGGGAAAGAGTAAGGAGAGAAAGAGACCAAGAAAAGGGAAAGGGAGAAGCTCACTTTTAACAGGATGACCAATTTTGCAGTCATTGTATAGCTAGCTGTCCATGGGACCCTACTACCTTCAGACCCAAGCAGTGTGTGGTGCACAAGTGAGGAACTAGGGAAAAGTAGTGTCCTGCCTTCTGCCTGTAAGTGCTCTATTTTCAGTTCTGCTGAAGCTGCCTGCTTGACCACTCCTTCCACATGTATTTTTTGAGGTTGGTTTGATAACTTCTAACTCTCTCCTACCTGGTTTGTTGGTCCAGAGCTAGTTCTTTTACCTAAATCTGTGTTTGTGCCAGAAGGCGAGTGAAAGCAGTGGACTTGTGAACACATTACCGAGTTGTTGGTATGCTTTGGCATGGGTTGTTCTCACCAACTCCCATTCATTCCTTAAAAATGAAGTCCTGGAAAGGATGAAACAGGACTGCCTTGGTGCATGCCAATGTTTTAGGGAACCAAGAACGCCCAGCTGTTGAGAAGCAGGTGGCCACCGATGCCTGGTACTGCTCAGAAAGTGGTCAGGGAGGTAGTCTTATTAGGCAGGAGGAACCTGATGCCTGTGTCGGCTTACTGGCACTCAGCCTTCTTGTCCTTCCTGAGACTGTCCTTTTGTATGCAAAGCATAGGGTATGCAGTGGGCACACACAAATAAGCAGGTGCCAAAATTCATCCCATGTTCCTCTGAACGGCCTGAGGAGACTCTTCAGGAGATACATTCTCCCACAGACCTTTGATTTGCTTCTTGGAAAGAGTGGTGTGTCAGTAGGTACTTCTGAGGCTATGACGCTTCCTTTGATCCAGTAGATCAGTGGGAAATATGTGAGAAAAACATGTGGTTGGAGATGAGACCTAAGTTTTCACAAATTAATCCTGTATGTTCCTCCCATTAGACATTTCAATAGAAAGTGAAAGTTAAAATGGCAGTGACCATAGAAAGCAGCTAGAACAGCCCTGCTCTGCTACTCAGAGGAGAAGGAAAGAAAATTATGTGGTCCAGAAAATGTTTAAATACAGAGAACTTTGATGTTTCACATCAGAGCAACAATAAATAGAGACAACGAATTTGCCTTTTCCCTAGTATTGATATTTTCCTCCCATCTTCCCTCCCACTTAGAACTGTTTTTGTGGTGGGAGGATCCATTACGTAATCTACAGATGTTTTACATTCTTTAAAATGTAAACTAGAAAATGAACTGTAATACAGATTCATCCCATGAGAGTAAAAAATTAGTCTGCTCTTTAACATTTCTTGGCTGATGGCACCCCCTCAGAACATGCCTACAAGTTGTGCCTCGCCTGTTAATGCACACTCAACTGTGACATTGCTTATTAAAACCCAACATTTTTATTGCTTAGTAATTCTAGATTTGGCTCCCAGTGCCCATGTTATAAACACTTAAAAGTAAGGATGCCATATTGAAACACTGACAGATTCTCAGGGGGGTCAGGGCTACTGGCGCCTCCCTAATGAAGTCACACACTGTTAAACTTTTTTTTCCTTAACTGAAGAAGAAAACAAAGCAGTTAAACTGCTATATCCATTTTCCAGCAACATTAATCCATTTCAAACCACTCTTAACCATAGTAAATCACAGGTTTGCAAGAAAATGAACTGCCTAAAGGTTCACCTCGGGCTATTTAGCCCACAAACAAGTTGCTGACTACTGGCAACAATGGTTGGTTGGGAATTATTGCTCAATTTAGTTGTAATTACTTATTTTGCTGTGTCTTCTGTTCAGACTAGCTGAGGGTCTGCAGCATGGTAAATTCCAGAATGAAATGCATTGCCAAGGTGCTGCTGGAGAGTGACGCTGACAGTGTTGAAAGGTTATTTAAGCAATGTGTTTTAACTTCCCGGAGGGAAGAGAAACCTTCTCTTTCACTGGGAAAGCTTGGAAAGGGAGGAACTCTCAAAACAAGTCTGCCTAGACACAGCTATTCTACTCTGCAGAAAATCATCCAGATGTTAACAGAACCTGAATTTTCAGTTTAAGTGTGCCTCAGTTCTGATACTAAGTAGGGAAGCTGGAAACTTTACCCATGAAATATGATATAGCTGCAACACAATGGTTGCAATGTAATAGTAGTCATTTGAAGAACAGCAAATGTAGCTTTCTGGCTGCTACTAGTATTTTAAAGGCAACTGTCAGTATGCTGTGATTACACCACATTTATAAATGGGTGGGCATACACACAATACATACCAGTTGAAGTGTACTTTTTTGCAGCCCAATTTAGTGGAACACTTAACTTGCCAAATGTAGGTCTAAATTTTCAGGTAAGTATAAGATTTTATCTATAATCATTATGTGAACTGTTAATAAGGCCTGGGGAGGTAATACATAAACAATCACAATTTTTATAGATCTTGGGCAATTTCATCAGCTGAAAGATTCTAGTGGTATTTGCTACAGGTGGGAATGTTTATATATGCAATTCTCAAGTTGTATTCATTGTACACGTACTTTCATGTAAGAAAGGCTAAGTAAAGTTCTGGAAGATTTCAGAGTTGCTAATTCAAGGTCATATGAATAGGGTGAGTTTTTTGTAATCATTCACTCTGAGAAAATTGATCAAATGAGGGCCGGTTGAATTTAAAATAAGGTGTGATATAGAGAAAATAAGCTTTTGTCTCTAAATGAATAAAAACAATGGCTAATTTCCTTTGCTAACGCCAAGAAAGGCCATGGGTAAAGATTCAGCAAAATTCAGAAGTACATGACATTTAAGTGCATCTCAAGATTATGCAGAGTATTGGTAGGGAACTTCCTTGTTTTACATAAACATTGATTTAATCACTAACAGATATGATTACAAGGCTTTCATTTTGGAGAAGGTGCTTGTGAAAAGGCTGCAGGCAGGACAGATTACATATGTCAGTCTGCTCTGGGAGTTCCTGTACTTTCTTTGGTCCCTGTCAGAGAGCAGAGAGAGAACTGGAAATACCACAGGTGTAACAAGGCATTGACAATCCTACAGTTCCTACACTTGGATTTTTTATCAGCATTTGGGACAAATCCACCTTAAATCTCCTCCCAGGCAGCCTGAAGATGAAAAGCATGTGGCCTGACTCCTTGTGAAATATTGCCCTTAATTTTCAGCTGTTTATATGAGTCCCAGTTGTCTTTATAAAAGATTGCTAAGATTTACGAAGTAGTGTTGCTTTTCACACTAACGGCCTTTACATCTATAAATCTTTAGGCAATTAGAATGATGTTTTTACATACTAGAGGACTTTGTTCAAGTACTTCTTAAAGGTGATGGAGAAAGGAACATAATAGGAAAACAGAAATATGAATAACAGTAGCACTTTTTTGCCTCTGAGATAATCTGTTTTTTCATAGAAGCTGTTTGCTCTGTCTTAAATTCTTTTAATCAGTTGTATCTAAGAGTATGTCTTTTAACTCTGATTTCTAAAGGAATGAGAAATTATATGCAGTACACTGGAAAAAAAAAAAAAAGGAAAGAAAAAACTCTTTTACCAAACAATGTTGTTATGTAGAATCCGCTTCTTTCTACTATTGGTAAGAGCAAAGCATATTAACTTCAGGTTACTTTAAAAAAAGTAAAAAGATTCTTAAAAAATAGTTGGCATGCAATCAATGTGCAATTAACACATTTCCTCTCTTTGGAGGTATAATAATCCCTGTCACCTCCTGCAAAAAGAAAATTATCCAATCTTTATTGTCATGTTTGGCTGATCATGTCCATCAAGTACCCCAATGATTATTGCAATGTTGGAAGACACGTATGTGTTGAACACCATACTCAGGTGAAGAGAGAACAGAGTGAAGAAACCTATAAATATGGTTCCTACTCTAATAACCTTTTAACTGTCTAAGGTGGCTTTTCAAAACTTGATTGTCTGCAACTTAAAAAGGTCAAAATTGTGCATGTTCAAATTTCATGCCAGAGAAACTCATATATTTTTTAAACACTATACACTCTAAAATTATTAAAATAGTTAAATGTTAATTATATGCATTTAATAGGTAGAAAATTAACATGTCACTGCAATTCTCATGACAAACACTTTCAGATCTTTACTTGCTGAGTTTTGTCATAGGTAGGAATTTAACCCTATTTATTTCAATTACTTGATTTGCATCTCTCTTCTTAAAATGTGTAATGCTTTAATTTACTATACAGATAGAAGTTGAATAGAATAACTTCAAAAACATTTTTTTCATAGATAAAGTTTTCTCCACAACATAAAAACCCCCCAAAACTAAGGGCATATTCTGTCTGGGGTATATACACCCTGTTTATTGCTACATATCTCAAATCCTCAAATGCAGGTGGTGTGAGCCCAGGCATGCTGGAAATGGAAACCCAACCTATGAATGATCACGTAATACCAGAGAAGTAATATGAGATGCATTACTGCATTAGTACAACTGACTAGAGTAGATTTTCCATCCGCTCTCTGCATGAGCTTATTTTCTGCCAGTTGCGCCTTGCTCTTCTGCAGTTTTACTTATGCTGTTTTGGCACAGGGCTCCTTGCAGAAGACTTCCTATTTTCCTGTGTATTCCTCATAGTATCTTGCAGAGAGGTTATCTTGCCTGAAAGCACCCTCCTCCAGCAGAGTCTTTGGCTATAGAGGATGGTGCCTGTGTAATATGGTATATCCCTTTTCCGACAGGTGGTACTGGGCCATTATAGCCAACCAGGCTGGCTTCAAGCTCACGAGTTTACTCATCTCATCAAAGGACCTGAGTTCATGTCACATTTCTTCTGAATATCATGCCCTTTCATCCCTATTCTCTAACAGCAACTCTTTTTTTTTCTCTTTCTTTTTTTAAGCTCCACTTTCAGCTGCTGTGTGATTTGGTCTCTTTTTCCATGGGGAACTTCTAAGTCCCATTCTGGTTTACTACATTTCAGCTTGTGTAACAGACTCAACATCATGGCATGCATCTGATCTCAAAAAAGGGAGTTGAGAGTAGATAATTTATTAATTTATTTTCTTATGTAAATACTTTCTCACATGCATACTGAATTGCAGGCTCCAATCCTATTTGGAAATACATTTATATTACTGAAAATATTATTAACTGAAAGTAACCATACTTTCCTCTTCTCCAGAAAAAGGGAAAAAAAAAAAAAAAAAACAGTCTAGAATTCAGTGATTCAAGAGATAGAAAGGTATAATGAAGATTTGGAGAGGTAAATTTTATTTGTGTTTACCCACTTCTTTGTTAAATCTGACCACTTCCAAACACAGCAGTGTTTTAAAATTTTCAACAACAAATACTCTCTCACTTCAGGGGAAGTGAAAGCCAGTGGTATTATTTCCAGCAGGGCTGCCTCTGTAAACTCACCAGCCCAACATCCAGGAACATATCGCAGAGCCAGTCCTCCCAGTGCTGCAGGAGTCCTAACCCTGAAGCCCAAAGTGAGATTTAAAATATCCCAAACTCAGGGTTCATTTAGGTCCAAGAATATGATTTCTCTTATTTTTAGAGAGTGAAATCTTGGAACTTTAATGAGCTTCAAATATAGGTCAGGACTATGAAACCAACCTCATCATCCCTCCCTGTACTTGGCACTGGTCAGGCCGCACCTCGAGTTCTGTGTTCAGTTTTGGGCCCCTCACTACAGGAAAGACATTGAGGCGCTGGAGTGTGTCCAGGGAAGGGCAACGAAGCTGGTGAGGGGCCTGGAGCACAAGTCTTGTGAGGAGCGGCTGAGGGAACTGGGGTTGTTTAGCCTGGAGAAAAGGAGGCTGAGGGGAGACCTTATCGCTCTCTACAACTACCTGAAAGGAGGTTGCAGTGAGGTGGGTGTTGGTCTCTTCTGTCAGGTGGCTGGTGACAGAACAAGAGGAAATGGCCTCAAGTTGCACCAGGGGAGGTTTAGATTGGATATGAGGAAAAATGTCTTTCCTGAACGGGTTGTCAGGCATTGGAACAGGCTGCCCGTGGAAGTGGTTGAGTCACCATCCCTGGAGGTATTCAAAAAGCATTTAGACAAGGCACTTCATGACATGGTTTAGCGGGCATGGTTGATGGTTGGACTCAATCTTTTAAAGGTCTTTTCTAACCCAAATGATTCTATGATTCTATGATCATAGATATCAAGAAATGAAGTTCAGAGGCACCTCTCCTGATCGAGTTCATCGCTTTTCCTAACTGGGTAATATGTTTGGTCTTTACAGCTCACCGTTGATACTCTTACTTGTCTAAAATGGGAGCAGAAAACTGCTGTCTTCTTCCAGACCTGACTCCTATGAATATGGCTAGTGCTGCTTATAAACAGCAGTTGCTAGAGGCTGTTCAGCCAGTCTTTAAAAGAGATGCCATGTTTCTCTCTCAGCTTCCCCAACAGACATATACGGTGATCTACATGTGTGCAATAGGTCTGCATATGTACAGCAGATATGTCTGGGGTTATTCTTCCGCCTCTCTCTGCTTTCTGACTGATTGAAATTAAAAAGTAGAATAACCAGTATCTAATGTCAAATTCCTATTCCTACTCTCTGATGGATCCACTACTGACTCTGTAGTGAACTTAGAAATTTTCAGGAGAGAATAAGCAGCTGCTTTGTGACCAGTTTGGAAATGGATGGGAACTGGACAGACTCTTGGCCTCATCTCTCAGTACCAGCCCCGATATACAAGCAGGCGGAACAAACCCAAACCAGAAAGGGAAGTAAGCAGGGCCAGGAAAAGGACAGGAGAAACTTATCCAACCCTGGCAGGAATTCATAGCAGTGGTGGCAAAGTCTCGGTTTAATCCTAAAGATTAAATCCTGAAGTCATTCCTTACTTCTTGTTCATGGAAAACATTTGCTAACAGCAAAAATGCCCAACCAACTCCTTTTTTGAATGAGCAAAAATGAGTCCCTGCTGCGTTTCTGTGCCACTTTGCACATCCAGGATCCAACTAACTTTTTTTCAGATGCTCTGAGCAGTTTGGTAACAGCTTATTTTTCATCCCATTGATGTGTACCTATGAGCTTTTACTGGCATCAGAAATTAAATTGCTGCAGAAGCTTTTTCTCCTGGTATTTCCCGCTGCAGTGGTAAAAATCTCAAAGGCTGACAATTGTAGCATGATTTTCAGCCAGTTCTGTGGGTTGCAGGGGCTAAGGGAATTCAGATAAGGCTCTGAACTTGTATACAGTTATCTGAGTCTTACTTGCAAGGTTTTCAAAGTTCATCCATCATCATAATGGATCCTGTGGGATGTTAGTGGACTCCGGGGAACATTAGCCGTTTTCCCAATTTCATAACACTAGGACTGGTGAGTATTGTTAGATATTGTAAGACATCATTTGCCAGCCTGAAATGTGGCATTTATATAAATAAGTCTGGAACGTACAATACGTCTGAGGGACTAAATCAAAAATAACCAAAGGTTTGCAAAGAGCAGCCTAAATTCAGGGGTGAGGCAGACACTGAATTTTGATGTTACTTCTGTGTTTGTCTAAGTGTACTTACGGTCATGAAGAAGAAGCTGGGACATTTCTATGAAAAGATGCCCATATCTTAACATTCTTCCTAGAAGAATAAACAGTAAATTTCTGTGTGTCCTGACAGGGAGCTGGTATAAGAGCATGTGTAAAATTAACTTTGAAATGCTATGTGTTGTTTTTCTTTTGCAATCTTTCAGTAGTATGTGCTCCCACCTAGGAAGGTTAATACAGGCATCTGTTTGCTCTTTTTAGATGTACTGATATATGAAAAGACTCTGTGTGGGAGATGGGCTTTTGTTTGTTTGTTTGTGTTTATTTCGGTGTGAGGGAGGTGAAGGCTATTTTAAAAATAGTGAGTTCCAAATGTGTTGTTCATTTATGAAACTGTTGCTGTGTTTCATCTTCTTTGAAGCTCTGGGGTTTTTTACTTACCTGATTCTTTGTAGGTTTAAATATTTTCTGCAAATGCCACTTTTATTAACAAAAAGAAAAAGACAGTATAAACCAAGACAGTATAAACCACTTTGTCTTACATAAGAGAGAAAGCCATAGGTGCTGAAAAGGGGAAACTGCACAAGAAAGGGAGAGAAAGGAAGAGGAAGGGAAATGGAGAGCTCTCTGAGATTTTTCCAAACTTGAACCACTGTGCTTTTATTCTCATTTGGTCATAGATACCAAAACCATAAATATGTAGATAAGTAACTACGGACCACTTTTACTTATAAAAATATGAGGCTGTTCTTAAGCCCCTATCATGAGCTTTGAGTGTAGTGATACAAAATTGAATCTTTTTTGTAGCACCTGAAGCAACCACTACTGAAGTGAGTGTGATCTGTACACTGACGGACTTTAATCAGAGCAGGATCAGACCCATGAGCCACACCAATTATGTTTCTCCTGGCAGCTGAACTGACATGCCTGTCTGCATAAAGGACTCAAAAAT
>VYZV01009324.1:38556-52615 GCA_013401275.1 Pandion haliaetus | reverse complement strand
GGTCCGACTTGGAGCCGGGGGAGCTTCTAGCAGCTTCTCACAGGAGCCACCTCTGCAGCCCCCTCCCCCACTACCAAAAAAAAACCCTGCGCCACACAAACCCGTAACAGCTGTTCTGGCATGACACTTCACCCCTTCTCTGTTCAGGTGGAAGAAGGGCAGGGTCTATATTAGTGGCTATTGAAAGATGGCACCACTGCCACTGCACTGATTTCCTGGGTGAGAGATAACACCTTCTGCATGAGTTAAGGATGAGATAAACCACAGATTTAAAGGTACTGTTTCAGAGTAGAAAATGATACAATTAAAAAACAAAAAAACAAACAAAAAAAAAAAAACCNAAAAACAAAAAAAAAAAAAAAACCCACACCCTGAAGCTTGCATTCCCTTCAAAACAGGTTGGGGTTGTTTTTTTAAAAAAGCAAACAAACAAACAACAAAACAAAACAAATTTAAAAAAAAAAAAACCCAAACCATCAACTTTTCTGCTCAGTCACTGCATAATTTTCAGACTCCAAAAGTTTAAGCAGTGCACTCCAAAACACACTGTTGATCTTAGTCTGCAGATGTTGGAACTTTGGGATCGCTGTCTCTACTTTTACCTAACAACACCTGAGGGATGATGTGTATCATGATCTTCACTTACTTGCAAAATTTGAATAAGATCTTCTCAAACACTAAAACTGGTCCTGTGCTGCCAAGTATAGTGAGAGGCTGTCCACCAAAGAGAGAGTAGGCAATTCCAGTCATGGATGCTCCAAACAGTGATTCGATTGCACTCTGAATATGATACAAAGAGAAGTGTCCATAAATTTTCAAACAGGTTCTTTTTGCAATATCTCTAGCCTTAAAAGCATTGAAACACCACTATTTAAAGGTGATTCATGCAACAGTAAGAAAATACTAACCACAAACCTAGGAATTTAAGTTTGTTTTAAAAGTTCAGATTTAACACTTACTATACGACCTTCAGTTGCTTCTCCCAGCAGACCACCAAATGTGATGACAGGAGACATGCAAGCACAGTAGAGAAACAAAAATGATGCCAGACACTGCAGACTGAGGGCATCCCTAAAGTCACTCCAGAAGAAGGGAGCTTTTCTTTTTATATCTAAAATCAATCCTCCAAAAAATCTAAAAAAAAGAGAACAGATCAAATTAATGAAAAAGGCATACCAAACTTTCTTCCACAGTACTGCTTTAAATATACTGCAGAGAAGATATCGTTCCTTAATCAAATGATACATACTTTTATAATTCACCCTTCCAGCAAAAGTTTCTGGGAACCCTGGCTTGGTAACTGTCATCAGGAAATTGTGTTTTTAAAACAAACTAATTTGCATGTTTCTTTTATAAAATCTTCATCTAATCATCCAGACCCAAAACTTTTGAATAGTTGTTAGCTCCCACACATAAAACCCTACTATTTATTATGTGAAGCAATTCTTTGCATTTGTTTAATCAGAGAGCTACCACAGTGCCCATTTGCCCACACGTCTACATATAGAGCTTCACATTCCTTATTTGAGAACCTGTTCCTAAATACACTTGATGATAGAATTGAATGTAGGCCACAATTTTCTAAGAACAAGAACTGTCATTTTTTGTCATTTACACTTTGCTAAATATAATCAAGTATTTAGGAACAGACGCTCCCTTACAGTGTACCATACAGTTAAAGTAAGTAACCCCACAATGTTCTTTTTCTCACAGGCACCTGATATATCAGATGCTGCTGGGGTAAAGAGAAAGATGAAGTGCCACCATCTTCTAAATATTAGAACAATTGTTTGAGCTGTCCATCACCAGGTTTACCACCGAGGGAACGGCTTACAGCCAGACCAGCCATCATCTCCTCTGCCCCACCGTGTACACTAACACTGCAGCTGAATCTTTAGCCTTATGCAGGTAGGAAAGATATTTTAATATCAAGAGGCAGCAAGGTAAAAGAAAAGTCTATTGCACAACTATACTGCATTTAGGCAACCACTGACAGCTGATGCTCTTCCAGCACACCACAGGTTTGTATACTGCAGCCACCATGGTAATCTAGCCTCATGTACTGGGACATATCATGGCTTACTGAGGTAAGAAAGAAATGCTAGAGCTGCACAACCCTTACAAAATAGTTGTAAGCATTCCTAATATATGGCATAAGACTATTCTCAAATTTTCCTTCGTGCTGTACAAAAATAAGGAATGTTAAAGTTTAACAGAGGTCTGACCTTTATAAATAACAGAGAAATAAATACAGTGTGAAAACTCACAAATTCTTGCCCTTTCCCCCCCTCTACAAATTAGCATATAGCTGGTATGCAAAACAGGAAAAATGCCTGAAAAAATTCATATGCCAAGCCAGTCATTTAAGAGAACCAGACCATCATGGTTCCTTTGGAAGTGCATCACTTAGAACACCTCAGATTTTGCGTATGTTGTCACTAACTTTCCAGTGCGTTGCAGTTCTGGTCCAGAGTGTCCTCCAGGTTGTTCTGCATCCCCATGGGCTGCAGTTCCGTTTGGCACTCCTGGGATCTTACGTTTCTCCTACCAGAAGGAAGAGATACTTCTCATGTGTCTTAGTAACTAAAACATAATTGTGGCAGAGGAAACAGGCTTTGAGAGTTGAAAGACTAAACATGTAAATTTTATTGTAAGATTTATCAACATAACCTCTTCATAGAACTCCTTTACAGCTTATAACAGGAAATAGTAGAAGGAATTGTGGTCTAAGAAATTTAAAGAACTGATCACAGAAAATCTTGTATCAGAAAACAAAGAGTAGCAAGCTAAGCTGCTTTGACCAATTCTTGCAATAAGCTTAGAACAAAAGCAAACTATGGCTGTTCAGAATAATCAAAGATGTTATGACCAACTACCCCTGAATTTAAGATCTTTAGATACAACTATCTAAGTTTATTCAGGAGAGAACTAGTATTGAGCTACACGAAATGTCACCACTATACCGTATGCTTGCAAGACAAGGGTTCTCTTAAAGCAAATTAACCAAAAAAAAAAAAAAAAGAGCATGCAAAATGTCTATATAGTGACTTTGCTAAATGCTAAATTAATGAGACTTAATTCTACCTAGCAAAAATTCATCACAACGTTTAGAAGTGTCTGAATTTTGCAGTGTACAAACCTGAGAGGGAACATTTTTAGGAGGTTCTATTCGAATCGTTGGGTCCCACTCTCCAGGAGGGAGAACAGTAACCTGATCAAGAAACTCATCAATTCCAGACACCAAGTCATTGCGGTCTTTTGCTTTGTAAGCAACATCATGGAACACCTGTGAAAAATGGAGAAGTGTATGTGGGAGGAAAAAGAGATGGGGAAAGGAATATTTCCACAGTATTTTTTTTACAATGGCCCCTTTCCTCCAAAACAGAATGCACTTCCTGCAGTACCCACCAAACAAACAATCTCAACTCCAAATGACTAGTTTCTGGTACATAGTTTTCATAGAAGCTCCAGCGGCTATAGAAAAACATGCTTATGGGTGCTAAATGTTCCAGAGATTTTACAGTTTAAAACACAATTAATTCCACTGGAAAATAACTGTGTAAAATGGAATCTTCTCTGTGAAGATATCCTCGCATGTGAATATCGTTTCTCATTTGGTTAACTCCTTATGGCAGCATAATCTGGGCTGTTACAGGGTCATGAAATGAACTAGAATGCTATTATGCATCATCAGAATGATTAGCCACATTCAATCTGAACAATTCCACATTGCAGATTCCCTATTACACACGTCTTCACTCAGTACAAAATGACTAAAACCAAGCCATGAATAAAAATACCTCATCTGTCATTAGTGTTGCAATTGACCTTCCGATCTCATGGTATTGTTGCCCTTTACCCAGTGGTCCAAGAAGAATAAACAAAAATCTGCAAATAAAGATAAATACAAAAAAAAAGTAAAGGATAGATGGTTGAAAGTAACTATACATACTACAGAAATACTTATTGGACTAGAAGAACGTCCAAGACAAATATTATATATAATCTCCTTCAAGATCCTCACACATGCATTTAAACATGAAGCTCTGGTTAGAAAAAATGTGAAAATAACTTCCAAAAATGTATCATAAGCTTCACAGTCAGACTTGATTGAGACTATCAAAACCTCTTTATATAACAAACCTTATCTTACATAATAAATATATGCAATTACAATCTGTGTACAGAACACATTTATTTAATTCTGTTAATTCAACAAAATCAACCATTTTATGATAATAGTATTATTGCAATATTGGGGAAGTTAAATTACCCCAAATAAAAATAATTTTAAAATCATTCTTATTCCCATTAAGGCTCTAGACAGCCTCTACTCTAGGCTTGGGGCTAGTAAGGTTCTATAAAATGCAGAGGACAGGTTCAAATGAAGTAACTTAAGTTCTCAGTTTTGCTAAAATGCAAAAGACAATTTTTTGACTAACATTATTACTTTTTTTTTTTTTAAATAAACATTTTGGCAGAAATTTTTAATTATTTAATTTTCTTTTGGCCAAAAAAATCAAGAAATCTGTTGTTTTCCTTTTGGAAGGTTTTTTTTGTGGGAAGTTGGGAAAGGTTACAAGGAAAGGCTTCAGAAGTTTTTTTCAAAGCCAGCTCAGTCCCTCAATGTTCCTTACATACATGCAAAAATTAGAGAAGACCAAAAAAAGTCATATCCAAAGTAACTACAACTTAAAGAAAATTTTGTACTCTTTATCTGAGTAGGAGCAAAGATCTGAGTCTCAGCATTGCATTTCATAGCATAACTCTCCTTCCTGAGTGTCACAAACAACTGGAATACACTAAAAAAAAAGAAGGCGAAAGAGACAGAATAGGGGTACATATACACAAATATAAAAAAAAAGTGAGAGACTGCAATAATAGTTAAGCCAGTGAATTCAGATATGGGAGAATCACTTTGGAGTTTTGATCTGAATCAACCCCAGCAGGAAACCATGTATCTGCAGATCTATTCAAATGCTTTCTATTTGACTACAAAGTCTGGTTTAGACGTTTTTAAAAATTCCTCATAATCTGTTCTCAGAACCAAAGTACTTAATCAGAAAAAGTTTCAACTTAGAAAAAATTAATGTAATAAAAATGTATGGCTAAAAGTCCCATTCACTACCATGCAAGTATCTACAAAGTAACTTTTAGAGGAGTGTGATATTTACAGCATGTTCTTCATCCATTCACTATCCTTAATGAATCAAATCACATAGTTTGTTTCTTCCCTTTACTCAATTCCTTCTTCATTCTTTTCTTCTGGATGTTCTTATGCAGTATCACACAAGTAGCTTCAGAAGATGAAATATTCTAAGCAGCTGAATATTTCACCTGAGTACTTCATCTGCAGTATTATGAGCTTGTATAGGATAAACTGTGTATTGTAACCTAACAAGCTATCATTTCTACTTCTGTGAAAAATTATTATCTGCACACACAAACGGCATGTTTCTGAATATACATCATTTAAAGGGTAAGTGGAAAGATGTGTCTAAGAGATGTCTTTGTTAAAGAAAGTACCAAATTCATAACTCAATAAATGACAAAATTGACGGTCACATCACCCTGTCTCCACAAGGTACTCAGAAAAACATGAAGATAAATAAATCCAACTGTACCTTGTTGGAATCGGAACTTCAGCTAATCCTGTAAGCAGCACTGCAGGAGATAACCTAACAAAAGCAACAACTGCACGGTCCAGGAACTCTAGTTCACCAACTAAGATGTTTGATGCTTCAGCTCCAGGTGGTATCTTTTTCATGAAGTGTAGGTCAACCTGGGAAAGTATATTAAATTACAACCTGGAAGTTATTATTGACAGGGATTTTTTTCCCCCTGATTTGTTGAGAGAGACTTTCTGGTCACTACACTATAATCTTAGTTTTTTCAACTACACAGTTTCTACTATTCTTGTCTGTTAAGTAACTTTTTTTAAATAAAAATTTTTCTCAAAACCAAGTAACTGCTTTTTCATTATTTGACTAATTTTTCTTGGAAACATAGTTAAAGTAATGCAAAATTAATTTATGAAGACAACAAATCATATTCAAAATCTTGTTAAGAATATAGCATTAATTTCCTAGTAATACTTTTTATCAATAATCGTAAGAGCATCAATAATTCATAACAGAATCAGTAAGTTGTAACAGCAGAAGAAATGAAGACACCTTATTTTTCCATAATTAACAAGTCTGGTGATCAGGAATTCACAGTTGCTGTATCATAATTTCAATGAGAAGAACAGGTTCCACTACACATAATTTTCCTTCTACTACGCTACGTGGGATATATTTTTGTTTTCAGATTTAATGAAAGACAGTTGCCCATCTGCTGAAAATAACAGAAACTAAGCTATGACCATGATTGTCTCAAGAGCAAACTGAAAGAACAAAGCAGAATAAAAACTTTGGAGTTTTAAGGCAGTGATGTTGACTTTTGCAGGGACAGTAGGAAAAAACAGAAACAGCTTCATCGTGACATTGCTATATAAGCTCCAGCTATTTGCCTAGGAATGTGTTCATTTGTATTTATTTCTGCAGTAGCAGTCTAGAGCTTACTCTGTAACAAAGATCGACATGGAGTAATAGACTATATAATGTATGTTTGATTTCATTATGCACAAGTATTGTCTACATTTCAAAATGCATGAATTTTGTCATTTGCTTTCCTTTTATTAATCTAAACACAACAACAGCAACCAAATCCAATATAAACTGTTAAAGTGGACCATTTTAATGTCTATCTTACAGCCATCTGTCAGTACTAGTTTGCATAGTTTTTGGTAATATTTAGAAAATTGTTTTCTTGCAAATGGCTCTGGCACTAAATCAGAATTCAGATATAACACAGTTGCCTGTGTAATGAAATCTTATTTCGCTGAGATCACAGAGATGTCTAATGCTACCCTAAGCTAGTGCAGAACAATGACCAAACACCTCACAAAGTTAAACAAACATCAAATCAACCTGGAAGGTTGGAGACCAAGTACTTTTTCGAGGTAAAGTGTCAGTGAGGTAAATTCTATTCCCCACTCAAATAACAAAATAACTCTTCAGGGTTAAATACAAAACCCAAACAGATTCACTTTATACCTAATATCGGTGTCATAGGTCATTTGTAGTTGAGAGAAAGGAAACAGTCTTTCAGGCACATAGCAATGTGCACTCTGTGCCAATTTTACCTTGTGAATAGATTTAACATTTAAGAACTAGCGCCTCATGTACATGCTATAGTTGTCACCTTAATGTCCCACTAACATACCAATCACAGGATCAAGATTCAAATGTGAAAGAAACGTTCAGTCTCCTGTCTACCAAGAAGTATTGCCAGATATGTTTCCAGTACCGTTAATCAGCTTGAGATTCCAAAATCTTTTAGGTAGTGAACAGAGTCTTAGTTAAAAGGAAAATAGCTGTCAGAGATGCATCAAACTGGGCAAATACACCCGAACCCCGGGTGTTGCTTACACTACATAGTGAGAGCAGAGGTGGCCCTGGAGTGAATCTGGGGCAATGGCAGAAGCTACATCCTTCAAATGCTTCATCTAACCTATCCATTATACATATCTTATCCCAAGAGGTCTTTAGCTAGAGAGACCTCATGTGCATCTTAATCTGCAGCCTAACCTGAGCCACATTCATGAACTAGCACTAAATAGTCCCAGTAAGCTCCAATTAAACATAAAGCTAAATAACTAATGTGGAGGTCATTCCCCTCCAGGTCAACTCAAGGACTGAATAGAGTGGTGGAGGCCTCCCCCAAAACCAAACTGACATAAAGACAGACAGAAAATACCCAACGTCACTTCTTAAGAAAGCCGTGACACATATTAATCAAATTTATTTATAAGCAGGGCCAGCCAATATTCAAAACCAAGTCAATTATTTCACACGGTATTTGAAAGAGCAAACTCTAGGGTTTGATTCAGAAATACTGTTTCCACGTGGAGCATAGGAATGTTGCCATGAGAAGGGACGCAGGTGCAGTCTCTTTATAAATTTCGAATTTCAGAACAATTAGGGTTCCCTTCAGCCTCTTGCGTAAGAAGCAGAGACCAGCCAGATGCAGTTGTTAAACTGCCATCCCCATCCTGCTCAGACACAGGATGAAGTGGTGCTGTGACAGATCATATCCATATCACCCCCCAAATACAAAGTCCTCACGGTGTCCCCAGAGAAAGAGTGGCACATTTACGAGTACAAACATCAGAAATGACATCTCCCTCTCTGTGCTACTGAAGTAACATTCAAGACAGCTTTTAGTGCTGTGTCTCACATTATTCATAAATAGATACCAATACAATCAACACAGTCTCAGAGCTGTACTCAGATTAAGTCAGCTTTTTGAATCAACTCCAAAATTTGGAATATTAGAAGTGGCCCAAGGGAGACAGATTAGCAAGGAGATAATACGTGAGGTAGTCAAAGGTGCTTTTTTGTAGAAGATAAATGAAATTATTATGTGGAACAAAATTGGAGCAAGAAATCACAATACTCAAGAGAAAATTAGTGTACTGCTCTACTTTCCTCTCAACCTGTGCCTGTAATTCCAATTATAACCATTGGGAGTTATTGCAATAGCACATTTCAAGGGGAAATTGTACTTTACTTATGCATCTTCAAAAGGATAAATGGATCTATTTGAAGGCAGTCAAAAACGGTATTTAGATTACAATCCTTTACTGTTATTTCATTCCTGCAAACAAAAGTTGTTCCCTTCATATTCCTGACAACCTTGTTGGTATCTAACATTGCCAAGCTAGCCAAAAGATGACATGTTGTTGATCTCTTCTCAAGCCAGTTTAAATAGAAGAGCTCTTTTGATCAGCAAAGCTGCAGCCCTACAAAAATAGTGAGTGAAAGATCAAATTATGCAGCCTCCATTCTTGTTTAATACAAACATCACGAAGCTAGGTAACGGACTGGGATTTTGATCCTACAACACTCAAAGCAACTGGGGAAACGTGCAAGAAAAGCACTACTGAAAATCATGTCATTCCCTTTGGGTTGTTAGGAGCTTCACCTCTGCACAGCTTAATTTTGAATAAACAGCTTGATTTATATTTGGTACCCTTTACAAAATTTTATATCTTGATATTAGAACACTTGCCAAAACAATTAGTTTTAGTTAACACTTTTAATATAAACATCAGGAAAGCAAAATCATACTTGACTTTTTAAAGCATTAAAAATATTTAAAAATAAGATTATAAAGTATTAGCATTAAATTTTTAACAACTTGTCACTGTTTATATATCTCCTTCCTACCTCTGTAGATACATGGTCCATAATACATCCCCAGCCAGCCTCCTTTCTTCTCACTGTCTTTGACAAAAAGATCTGTTTCCCTTCTTTATTTCAGCCATTACCATTCCTAGTCTAGCATGTTCAGCCAAGAATTCAAACGGTGCAAATAACTACTGCTGCTAAGAAATAAGTCTGGCACCAGATGGAGCAATCGCATAACTCTACTTTTAGCTCAGTTCCACTAACATCAAGATTTAACAGACTCAAAGTGCTGTTCTTCAGAATTTTGGTTTAAATCACCTTTCTTCACTTACTCAACCTTTGTTGTATTAATGTGTCAGCTGAAGTCATCTATCCGTGTCAGGTCTGTCACCTGTATCTAATGTGACAGTTTGTTTTAGGAACATACAGACTTCTTAAACAAATTAGGATTCTCCTTTACGTTAAAGCTGAGAAGCTGTTTGCTTTTCTTTGCTATCTAACATTGAACTGTCATTGCAATCTCCACTACTGAACAGTTAACATCTTTTGTGAAGTGTAGTGAAATATCTTGGCTTGCCAGAAGAATTAAGTTATAGGTTTACAGAAACACATTCTGTTTGAGACATCTGGAATCCACGAGTTCAGGTTATAAAAAGCATAGTTTGCATTCATGCATTACTTTTACAAAAAGTAAAATCTGAGAGGTAAATCTGAATTATAAGAATTCTGAATTACTTTCCTACTTAGATGATTTTCTGTTAATTAGTCAAATTTCCCCCTACAAATATACACCTATGATAGTCATACAATAAATTTATCTATGTTCCTAAACTGTGATTTCCTGTTACCAGTAATTTATCAAGGAAATGAAAAATTCTTTTTTATTATATACAAACTGTGTCGCAGTGCACACAAAACTTTAATGCTGAAGTAAAATTTGCACTTCACAGCTTTTCCTGATACACATGGATTCATGTTATTTAATTTAAAAGATCTATTTGGTAGTCAGGAAGCTCTCTTCACCATCAGTGAACACTTACCTTGCTAAAGTCAACAGTGCTGTTTTCTCTGCTCACATCATTTTTGTTTTCAATACAGGCTGGAGCAGACTGTGGGGAAACAATCTGACCTGCTAAAAAAAGTACCGTTATTACAGAATACTAACAACTACTTCTATAAATAAAGCAACATCTCATGAAATAGCTGTTAAAGAACTACATACATTTCATATCATACGTGTATGAAGCATCTAAACATGGCATTTTAATTAAAGACTTACTTAGAACAACATTCTCAAAAGACAACATTTATCACATGCAGTTAGGAATGGGAGAACGAAATTTAGCAAATGTAAAAGATACTCTTGAATACTAGAAGACAAACCTTCTATGCCAATTAAAGCTTATAATTTTTAAGATACTACATTTGAGGAAAGTCCTGCATTCATATAGTTTTTCTAAGTAATTTGAGGAGCTGCCAATTTTGGGCAACACCTGTCTACAAGAATACTCCTCACTGAATAAAACAGGATTACTCATTTTCATAAATTTACTCATAAGAATGTCCTGATTGTAACAACAACTGCAAAACCCAGCATAAAAGTGGGCTGCTATAGAAATAGATGTATTTGAAATTAAAATGATTTAAAAACTCAGTATTAAACAATGTGATTATTGACATGTGTAAAACAAATGTTTCATCAAACACATTTTCAAAGAATTCCAGTGAGGGTTTAGTATTTTACAGAAGTTTTAAAAATATCTCAAGATGAGAAGTGTTTAAACATGCCACAGTCTTGTGTAAGCAAACAGTAAGTCTTGTGACCAACAAAATTTTGCCAACAAAAGCTCAAAAAGAAAAACAGGATTAAGTAACAAGTACATGTCACATAAAGCGTATTTTTATTTCATGCAAACACTGTCCCTGTGCATGGCCAGAGGCCACCACACACACGGAAGGTGTAGGGCTGGCAGTAGGGCAGCACACAAGCCCCACAGGGTGACGAGCCATTCCCTACTTGCCTTCACTCTTCCACCCTCCCCGGCATGGCAGGAGCTGTGCACAGCTCTGAGCACCACCACAAAGCACAGGAAAAAGTACCAAATATATGAGCCAAATATCTCTTACTGCCCTAACACATACCCAGGAATAACTACAGAGTCCAACTGGCCCAGAGTCAGCATCTCGTGCCCAGCATATATTTGTTTCCATAGCAAATAAAGTCTCTCATATGACTGAGAAATGATGATGTGAAAACATTGGTTCTGGTGAAAATCAACCTAAACTTGCACAGTAACAAAGACCATATGTTCATGGTATTTGAAGATGAAGACAGTCAGAAAGTCCTAAGCTAGGCACATTGTCTGGGCAATTCAAAGAGCCACGGTGTGTCCCCTCACACCGCTGTCACACACACTTGCAGTCCAAGCATATCCTCAGCCACAGCCAGGAAACGGAGCGCTTCACAGGATCCAGTCTGAACAGGACAGGAGACTCGCAAGAGTATCTCAGCCATTGCCAAAATACTGAAGTATCCAGCTTCTGTCACAGCTCAGCACTACAGTATCCCCAGCTGAAACGCTTGTTCAAGGAAAAGGTTGGTTTCATGAAAATCAACATCTCATTTTCCACTAGACAAATCTCACATGGCACAGAATTTTTACTCTTGTGCTGCATCCTGGTAGCATAGCCAGAGAGATTTCACTTTGATTAGGAAGTACAGGAACACAGTGTTTTAAAATGTATTGCTAGAAATCTTATTATTAAATGTATCAATCCTAAAAATGTAAATATTTCTGTTTTCTCTCTGATTCAGAACAAGGACAGATCAAAACAAGAATAGAAATTAGGGCTTTTGTTCAGCACTACAGCGAAATAAACAGAGAATTGCAAAAAACGAGACATGACAAGCATGTTAACCCAACCAAGGAGATAAAAATAAGTCAGGATTAGAATTTACATATGACAAGAATATAGGCTTGATTTCAGAAAGCAACATATTAATGTAACATAAAGGAATTCACATTAAAAAAGACTTAATTCCTAAATGTCACAGGACACAATTTTTGCAAATTGGAAGCCAGAAATTATTAAATATGCAAGATGCTTATAAACACTCATTCAATTTGTCTGTTTTAATTAGAATTTAAAGGAAAAACAGAGTTCCATCATTGTTACACTATCACCTTTACACTATGTATCCCCATACACTACTTCGCACTCTAATTTTTCTCTGTACTGTTTATTTAGCAGTCTTGTATTATTTTACAGGACTCACCCTGTAGTATTAGAACTATTAAAAATAATATATACTTTTTATTTCTGTACTATAAAGGGAATTACTTGTAATAATTACTTATACTAATATACATATGTTATGAAGATGTTACAGGAAACCAACAGAAGTAGTAGTTCATTATCTTTCTGTTGCTAATTAGGGATTTGCATTTATACTTTTTTTTTCTGGACCCAAAAATTCAAGAAAATGAGAACAAGGGTATCTGCCAGGGAGATAAAAATACTGACCAACAAAGGAGTTGGAGCATGGACCACCTGTTATAAATACTGAAGTTTTAACATCATAATTGGAGGTGCCAAAAGCCTCTAAACAATTAGCATAACAGTCCAAAGGCTAACTTTTAAACAGTGTCCACTTTTCTTTTAGGAGAAAAATATGTAAAAATATACATAGTAAGAAATAAAAGCCACAACCAGTAAGTATGTGAAGTTTATAAGAATAGCATATGTTCTTTTTCTGTGCCAACAGAAGACCTCAAACTTTGATATACCCATATGCTGGAGTAATCTGAAAGAACACAAGTTTTACCTTGAGGCAGTAAGAGATGTTTAAATAGCTCTGCAACTTAAGACAGCTTTCTGGATCTTTGAGCAAGAAGTGTGGTTTTTTACTGTATTGAATAACAATCAAAAATACAAGGTAGAGAAGACAGGTAATTTCACTTTTCACATGATAGTCATGGGGAAAGTTTTTTAAAGAGCATCTTAAACACTGCAGGAATGTGTGTTTCTTATGCAACAATACAGTCAGTAAAATGTGAATCTGGAACTTGGTCTCTGTGTGGCCCTTCAACAGAAAAGTAAGACAAGAGTACTGGTTTTTGGAGAGATTTTTGCTCCTATACACATTTAGTTTGTTAAATGCCTGTGTATTTTGCAATAGATAGTAGGTAGATGCAGTGCTACAGTGGCCCTTTCCCTAGGAGCAGAACCGCAATGCTACATGGTTATTTTTATATTTGGTAGCTTCTTCTACTTCTGAGCTATGAAGCCACAAAAATTCATAAATTAATTTAACTTTGTGTATAATTTCACGTTGACTTAAAGGAGATGTCTTTGGGGTGAGTGCTATTAAGTACATGAGTAATTCCCATTGGGGTAGGACCAAAAGCATACTGATGACAACCTGGCAAACATTGGCATCACCATGCTACACTGGTTTTCTAACATCATTAAAAATACTCAGTTTGCTAAANNAGCCACTTTTGATTTCAGCAACTGATTGTTTCCTCTGAATGAAGGACACAGTTACTGGCATCATGATGGTCCCATGAAGCAGCAATCAATTAAACTGCTATGGGAATATAGAGGGAAGGTGTCACATCATACCTAAACTAAAACAAACAAACAAAAACAAAACAACCCCAAACCAAACAGAAAAAAAGTATTTCCTTTCCGATTTCCACCAAAACGTCAAACAGTCACGACTGCATCAAACTTTCTCTGGAATACTGGTACACTAAATCCAAGTTTTCTCCAAATTTTACCTTTATAATATGGGAGTCTTCAAAGCATTTTGTGCCAAACTA